>RJWH01000036.1:1824451-2045667 GCA_004363575.1 Solenodon paradoxus
TCACTTGTCTTCTCTAGATTCTACATTCCAACTGGTTTGAAATACTTACACTTTCCAAAAAGAATTGGTTTTCTCAACCTCATCTGTGTTTCTGCCCTCACTAGTCCTTCAAGATCAGTTCAATGCCATCTCCTGAGCAGTTTTCAGACCACTGAGTCCTCTGAATAATTCCTTACCCCGCATTGTGTTCCTCTTCTGGTCAAGAATTCTTTCATCTTAGAGAGACAGCAGGATGAGCTTTGAATCCACATATACTCACGCTAGGAATCCATACTCTACGAGGAAATCTTGAGGAGTTAACTTAAACCATCTTTAAGTTTTCATATCTTTAAGACGATCACACTAACACAGACAGTCCACAACTTAACATGGTTTGACTTCAGATTTTTCAACTTTATGAAGGTGTAAAAGAAACAAGCAGTCAGAAAGCACAGTATGACACACAATGCTGGGCAAGGCTAGCCAGCCGCAGTTTCCATCAGCATTTTTAACTTAAAATATCTTCCACTTGCTATGGATTCAGTGGAATGCCTCATCATTGTAATCTGAGGAAAATCTAGACCTCGATCAAAATGTTGTAAAAATACTGTTAATATAAATAGTCAGGGATATATTACAAGTACTCCAAAATGCTCAATATTATCATTTTCTAACAAACTAGAGTTCATTTTATAGTTCCCTTCTACACAACTATGACCTCAGGAGTTTATTTTTTACTCTTTTGAATCTGCCTATTGCATAATAGGCTTGCAATCACTTGGTGATGTACAAGTGAAGGTTTAATATAAATGGATACATGTTACAGGTAATGCTGAATGAGAAAAGCCAGAAGCATAAAGATAGATATCATATGATCTCACTAACATGTGGTAGACAGAAAAACCAAGCAAACAAATGAACTAACTCAAACAAAAATAGACTTTCAGTCAACAAACACTAATTAGTGGTTACCGGAAGAGGGAGTGGGCGAATTGGGCAGAAGGGATCAATTGTAAAGTATAGGAAGAACTGAAATGGTGGTGAATCTAATGTATTATACACAGATGTGGATTCATATAATGCACACATTAAATCTATGTAATGCTATTATAAATGTTCTTTCAATAAAATTAATTTAAATTAACATAATAGAAATATGAATGTTAATGTGTTCTATAAACCCATAAATATCAATTCATATATAAATATCTTACTATCCAAAATATTAATGTTCTTTCTAACTAGCTAGTAAGACAATTTCTGGGTGTGACTTTGAGAGTGTTTCTGAAGAGATTAGCATTTGATTCAGTAGGTTGAATAACAAGACCAATGAGGGAAGGCATCTTCCAATCTTGTGAGAGTCCCAGTAAAAAATATATGAAATAGTATTACACAAACATGTTATATATAACATCATATATTATTTATATATATATACTTTATTCTTAAACACTAAAATCTGAAATATAAAATTTTATATAAAATTGATTAACACAGAATCCAACCAGGATGTGTTTCAAAGAGAAAGAAGAACAAGTAAATATGACATCAGGGAGAATAAGTAGGAAGATTTGAATAAGGTGAAGAAGCCCAGAAACGCAGAAGATGGAGTCACAGGAAATACGTAGACAGGCTAGCTATGGCCCAGAAGTAAAGGGCTAGAGGAGGACTCCAGGTTTTTCTAAAAAGCAGTGGAAACTCTTGGAGGTGCAGGGTTAGAAATCAACCATTTTCTCCCCCTGTGGGGCATACACAGTGGAAGCAGAAATGAGCCAAGATGCCAGTAGTTGAAGAATTACAATAGAGCAAAACATCCTTGATAAAAGCACATAATGTTTTTACCCTTATATTAAATTCAATTAGTTTGTGGGGGTTTTTTAAGTATCATATTTTCTATTCGACTGATATTTAATAAATACTTACAATTTTTATCCAGCACTATTTCAGGTACTAGAGACACAGCAGCAAACAAAACCAACAAAAGAAAATCCTCTTATGAAGCTTTCATTCTAGGTGAGGTGGAGATTGGGGAGACAACAAAATCAAGTCAATGAATAAAATAAATAATATATCTGAGAATGATAACTTTTAGGATTGAAAATTCCAAATGATGAAGTACTGGAATTTAAATAAGTTGATCAAGGGAAGTCTCATTCGGAAGGTGACTGAATCAGAACTTGATTAGAAGTAGAAACCAATATATGAAGTTCTCTTGGAGGAAGGAGATGCATAATTAACAAAAGCAGAGAAAAATGACCAAAGTTCTTGTTTGGTGTCTGTAGATGGTTTTACGAGATAATCATTTTATTTCTTCTAATGACTCCCAAACTTGCTTGCTCCTGTGTCTGGAAAGCTCAGTAAAGTTAAACTGGGAAGCCTGACTCATACTTCAAACATGGGCAGTGATGCTAAGTCTTTTGCACCAATGCTCTTGATCTTTCCACTTCTATTACACTGTACAAAGAAGCTAGTAGCACCTTGGTGGAGTAGTGGCTGTGTGCAAACATCCCAAGGTTCTGGGTTCACATCCTAGGTCAGTGGGAACAATCAAAATGAACAACTAAAATAAATAAATGCTTTCTCCTCTTCTATTTTTCTGCCTCTGTTCATCTTCATTCCTGCTTTTACCTTTCCATTAAAAAACAAAAACAAGCAGCTCCAAGTAATACAGTGGCAGCAGTTAAACTGAGTTCATTCTGCTCCCTTTGATTTCTATCATATAAAATTCTGTTTCCAACAGACTTTAGTAAGTCAGTTTTACATACAAAAAAGGCTTGTGTGCACTTCAGGACCAATGTGGGTAGGCATCCTCCAATTCCTTGAGAGTTCCAGTAGAATGAAACAGCAGAGGGAGGGTAAATGGTCTCTTTTGTTGAGCTGGGATGTCTACCTTCTCCTGCCCTAGGACACGAGAACTCAGGTCTTCAGATTATACTGAATGTCACCAGCTTTCCTCATTTTCAAACATGCATATGGTAGATGGTGACTTCTTGGTCTCTCTAACCATGTGAGTTACTGTCTATTGTTTCTGTGTGTGTGTGTGTGTGTGTGTGTGTGTGTGTGTTTTGTGTACATGTGCGCATGAAAGTTTTTGTGTGTCTGTACTTCTCTGGAGAACCATAATGCACAAACCATTCTGACCCATTTCTAGTAAACTACTTCAGAGACATCTCCAAGTGATATTATCTGCATCTTAATATTTCACAAAGTTTATAAAAGTGTATTAGCTGTTACTTACAATTCCCTTATTCTCTGTGAACCTCAGGTCCAACAGCAGCTTATTCCAGAAATAAATACAACTGTCAATCACCATGCTGAATTCAAAATTCTCTGTGAATTAAGACACTCTCTGAATCAAGCTCTTTATGGGTGGGACTTCATTCCTAGAGGGTGATTTATTGATGCACACAATTTTCTTGTTGGCCTATCCTAGTTACACATTAGACATTTCCAGCTGTAGCACAATCTAATATGGAATGAAGACTGAAATCCCTATTGTGGGTAAATGGAGGAGGAAGAATAAACCACTAGGTACTTGTTTTGTGGACCCAATAAAATTATAGATATGAAAGCTCTATAATTCATTAAAAATTATTAATAGATATTAGCAATGACAAACTGAGCACCTGCTGGTTTCTTCATTTTATTTTAACCTTTTGCTCTAAGATAATTACTAAGGGCTCAGGACCAAGAAAATCATGTTACTAGTCTGATCTGATTTTCATGTATACACGGTTACTTCCTCTCTCCACTTCATACTGACCATCCAATGCATTCTGTTCTTACAACTAAGCTTTCCCTTTCTTCTTTTTCTAAGTTCTCACTTGTGTAAGCGATTTCATACTTCAACCACTTCTGTTTTCTTAGCTTGGAAAATATGATGCAGGCAATAAATGGTCAATGATTGAATAATATATTACTTAAAACAAATAAAAGCCTAGATAATTCAATTATAGACAGAGCCCTCATTAATGAATTTGTGATCTTTTCTTTACTATAGCTGTCAGCCTTCCAGTCTTAGCCACAGTGTGTGGATTTTGTTTGAACAGTCTCTCTCTTTTATCATGTCCTCCAGATATTATAAAATGACAGTGTGATTTTTTTATTATATGATGAGATGAGAAAAATGAAGTAAAATGTTACTAATTTCTACTTCGTTAACTTTGGGACTTGTGACCGTTTAACATGCTCTGGTCTAAAGGCCATTTAATAATATGATAAGCAAATGAGTGAGCAGCTTAAAGACTCTGACAGGAAGAATCTTAAAAACGCTTGAGAAAAAGCACATTAATTGTCATATGCCAGTTGATACTAATTATACAATTAGTTTAAATACATCTACTTTGAAGCATGTTCTGTTTAACAAACAAAACAACAAAAAAAAAGCACAATTTTTTAAACTTGACTTTTCATGTAATCATAGCAGATATTTCATTTATTCTCAGTATTTCACATAGTGATTAAAATTAAGTGTTGGACGAGACAGTATAAATAATTTAATTCAAATTCTCATTTTTGTGGATGAAATTGAAGCAAACCAAGGTAATTTGCTGGTTTTCCCAATATGACAAATTGCTCTCAGTCTGTCTCCCAAAGAATGACTGTCAAGCAATACTTCTGTATTCTTTTAATTAAGGCAAATCAATGAGGTTTCAATGTAATCAAGGCACCGTTCACAAACTTCTTGGTCTTTATTTAATAAACTACAAAATGAAAAGGCTAGCTGGTCAGCTCTAAAACTGTGTCAAAATCTAAAACTAAATAATCTTCCTTCTCTGAATTTCCAGAAAAACCTTTTTAGCTTCCTTAACAAATTTTCACCTTCTATTCTATAAGACATAAAGGGCTACATTGTATGTCTTGTACACGGTTATAGTCACTCTGAAGGAGACTGGTTCTCTTAGTAGCTAATCTTTAAATATTTGCAGAACATAATGCAAAGATCATAAATCCTTTTTTGTTTAGTAGATAAACTAAGTTAAGAAAGAAAACTAATTTCAAATCCAAAATATTTCATTGGGTCTAGGAAAAAGACAACTGCTTCCACACTTTTCACATATTCACATTAATAGATATTTTCATTTCATATTCATATTGAGCTTCAGTATTTAAAAGAAATATGAATAATCTAGTGAATAACAATTAAACTGAATAACGAATAGGAAATGTTTCACTTGAGTTTTTAAAAATATTTTACGTGTTATTATATCTTCATATACCTATATACCCTAATGATAACATAAGTGGAAATATAAATGGAGATTCAATAAGATACATAAATATTCTGAGTCATTTAAACTTTTCTCTGTGCATATTAAACCCCAAACATATGAATACATGTATTTAAATAGCACAGAAATTTACACTAAATATTTTGTCCTTATTTGTGCCTAGTTTCCAATAGATACTATTGAAAATTAAGATGGGAAAATAAACTTAAAATCAAATGAGAGAACAATGTATTTTCAAGTTTTAAAAATTATATTTAGCAAAAGTTACATGAATGGATTTAACTTTGAGATCTGTCATACAACACAAAAAGGGTTTCTTGTACATTTGGCAAGTCAGCTATCATTAAAGTGAAATATTTACTCACAGACACGAATTGTTGTATTTGAGAAAAGTGTAAAGAAAAATTAAATTTTGATTTGTGTTTACAGTTTTTATCAAATTACTGAAACAATTACTAATTTTAGAAATAATGTATTTTTATGTGACAGAAAATCTTTCCAAACACTGAATTTCTTTTATTCCTTTATATTGAGTCATTCCCTGTAGACAAGCTATGGGTCGGCACAAAAGGTATTTAATTTTCTTCTAAAAAAAATAGTCAAATAGATCAAGCACCTATGAACTGATGCTCTATTGACTGAAGTATGCATAGTGAAATTTCAACTACCTTTGTTAAATGTTTATGCTGAATGTCAAAGTCAGGACACCGATGGGAGAGAGTGTCGGAGATACAATTTCCTACTCTGTGGCTGCAGAAATGATTGACATGGCATCAGGGTCAAGTCTGTGGTTGGCAGAGTGTGTGGGGTGGGTGGTGGCGGGGTAGGTGGCTACCACATCTCTCATTTCATCACAGTGCATTGGTGTGTTTCTGGAAAACGAAAAGCAGCTTTATTGAGCTGTCTCCAGACATGAGTCAAAGGACTGTATATGCTGCCAACTATTTGCTGGAAACTCCCTCCTATTAGTAGCTGAGGTGGAAGAACAATGGAGAAGTCAGCCTCCTACTTCCGACCGCTTAGCTTTTGTTCCTTAACTCTAGGAATTCATGCAAACTTAAGTGCAGTACTCTTTCCAGTGTTTTTAATTTTTTGAAAATAGCAATATTTGTTAACTCTTTAGTTCACATTTCTAAATTCCATTTAGAGTATTAAAATTGCCTCTGTGTCTATTTCACACCGTATCACCACCAGAGATCCAATGTTCCTTACTGCCATCTTGTACCCACCCCACCTCCCCCCTCATTTTTTTTAACACAGTCTTTTATTTATTTCATGATTCTGCCTTATCACCTCTTTTCTGTTCTCTTCTCTGCCTTTGACCGCTTCACTTTCATAAACCATAAGGTGTCACAACTTGTATAAGGCAATGTTTCCCCACTTTCACTATAAAGATGTCTGCCATTCAGCCAGAACACAGCTTGAATAGTTAAGAGAATTAGGAAAATGCATGCACACTAAGCATCAACCTACATCACCAGCGGACATGCAAATATCTCTTTCATTCATATTTTACTTTAAAAAAAAATCTATAAGTTAAACCTTGCCAGGGAAGAGATGGAAAAATCAGCTTGAAGAGTCCATGAGTCTATCTGGAATGAAAGGGATAAATTCCTCCTTCTTCCTGAGACATGAGAGATAATGCAAAGGCATAGTGTTTATGACAAATAAGTAAAATATGACCACTGAAGTAAAACAAATAATATATAGAAGAAATTGGGGTCAATGACTGGTCACTACAAAGTTGGGCCCTGGGGGTAGGGGGCTGCTACAAGATTAAAAGATGAAAATATTTCACCCAAGTTTCCTAAAGCAAATTGGTAGTTTGGGGGCAACACTAAGTTTATTTTTATAGAATTGAAACATTAGGAACCTAGGTCACTTTTTACACAAGGAATCCTGGGCTGGGGGTAATTCTGAATGGAAGAAAATGTTCCTTCCTTTAATACTGAGTAACTCTCCAAGTGTATGAGAAACACATTAGCCAGAAACTATAATCCTGGAGCACTACTTAGAGAGCAAAGAGACTCTTTCTGTAGTTTTGTGATCTGAAAGACATTATATCAGGACCCATATCTGTTTACTCACTGTTAAGTCTGCATGTTCAGTACAGGGTCTGAACCCATAAATCTGATTAACATAAATCTAAATAATGTCACAGGAACATTCTCAAGATGGGGGGGGCGGGTATAAAAGAACAAAAATGAAGCTAAGGCCTATGTAAACTCCAAACGCATTTGCTAAACTGGTGTAATACTAAAATGTCATCCTCTAGTATAAAGAAATATATTTCAAATTAGACTCCTTTAACCTGTAGTGTGCCTTGTATACATCATTTCTGCTTCTTGACACAAAATTCTCACATCTTAAAAAGGGGGGGAGGGCATTAAATATACCATTTCCAATCATATTTATTCCGTCTGGTGTTACGTTATGCTATTATTTTTATTATCTGTAATGACAAGATAATAGGTATTAAAAATAAAAGTCAAGTCAGAAACTCCTGATTTACAAAATATGTTATAAAATTCATTTTTGTTTGATAAAACACCAGTTTGTTTTAACAATGAGCTTTAGGATGTTCTGTCAACAGGGAAAATTTTAAACTATAAACTTGCATCTGTTGTTTGAATTCATACATAAATTTATGTTGTAAATTATGTACTCTAGAAGTTGAGATTTGAAAATAATCCAGAACAATACCCATACTTTACACATGAGAGGAATGAAAACAAGAAAAGTTAAAAGAAAGTCTTGCATGACAAACTGAATATTGAATTTCTATAACTGCTTCAAATAGTACATGATTAAAAGAAACATTACATATGCTATTTTATGGAAAAGTCTGGCACGAGAAATGACAGAGATATAGATACTCTTGCTCAGGTGTCTTTCTCAAAATTGCTAGGTTAATGTTGTAAATATGGATATTTGTTTTCTTAAGCTTTATATTGTTGTATTCTTATAATTTCCTTGACTGCAAATAAAAGTATCCACTAGTATAGTAATAATTTATTTAATAACCATGAATATTAAAATTTTAAAGTTGTTCAGAATTAATATTTAATTATACAGTAGCCTGTGTGAAAGAAGACATTACCTTTTCTTGACATGGTGCTTCTTTTTGATTTTTATTAACTATAATTAAAAGACATGATTGGATTCCATAGAAAGCTTAAAAACTACTTGAGTGGAAAACTTAACAAAGAACACAACTACAGTAACTATTTCATGCTGTCAACAAACATATATACTAAATGCTGGGAATAAAATGTTGAGTAGGACTGACATGTGCCTAACTCCACACGTAATAGGAAAGGCAGATACAGGAATGAAGGCGAGTAGGCAGACAGGCAGACAAGAAGAGAAAGGAGGAAGAAGTATCTTTTATTTTTTTAATTTTTAATGCAATGATTCACACTGGTTGTTTCCCCCCTGGACCCAGGTCTTGAACCCAGGGATATGTGGCCTGCTCCTTCAGAGCCACCTGACCTAACCAGCACTCTCCCAGGGCACACCATAACTCCATACAACAGAAGGGATGCTATCTCCACTTAGGCCCCAAAACACTATTATGAGACATCCTAGGAGATGCTATGCTTGAAAAAGCAGGTTGTAGAAGACACGTGATCCTCTAAAGTCTGCAATCAGTAGGAGGGTCGTTTTGATGAGAAGAGATTGATCCAGGTAGAAGAATCAGTGAGTGCAAAGGTCTAACAGCTTGAGGAGCATCTGTGGGAAGTGGAAGGTTCCAGTTTGACTTGACTACATAGATGCACAAGGTTTGCCTGAAAGATGCTAATGTTGAGGTCAAGAGAGTCAGACAGTCAAGATCCTTGGGAGGCATAATAGATTTTGTAGTTTACTGTCAGAACACTGGGCAATCGTGAAAGAGTTTATCAGCACAAGTCTAGTGAGCCACACACACTGGACTGCTGAATGAAGGGTGGCTACAGATTCCTATGAGCTATCAGACAACAGCGAAGGGGAAGGTAAAGGATTACTAGCGGTGGAAAGTCTTTCAACGGTAACTGGAACTTTATAGAGAGATTAAAGGCTTGGTGACAAGTCCAGAGAGTGAAGAGGAATATAGTCACTGTTTAGAAGTAGGTAATATGACTGAAAGTTAGGATTGTTTGTGATAAAGTAATAGAATGGATTCAACAAAAAATAGATTTAAGAAGGAGGAAGATAAAGCATACAGAATAGATTAAATCATATCTACAAGAAATACCATATGAAAATTAAAAAACACAATTTCTCTGTATATTTAAAACTTGATGACTTTGAGTTGTGAATATGGGATTGAGAGGATTCCTCCTGAGACTAGGAACTACCATTTAGAGATTAAGGATGGACATGTCACATGTCACCGGCACTCATGGGAGGGATTTGTTTTCTGGACAATTCTTTTGGCCTGCATGTGATCACATGCATGAATCACAACATCTGAGGACAAATAGGAAAGAAATTGAGAGATCTTACATACTCAGTGATTAACAAAAATAACAAGGCTGTGTTTTTACCTTTTTCTTTCTTGAAATTGGCTTAGAATCAATCTTTTCGCTGGCAAAAAAAAAACAAACAAAACCCCACAGCAAAGCATGAAGATCCTAAAACAGGCCACTGATGCAAGACACAGCCTGACACCACCCATCAAAGACAGCACAGTGGCTTCCCAGGTGCACACCAGTCAGTCTCTTCTCCCGGACACATTCCCTGCCTCCCTTCGGGTCACCCCCTCTTTCCTTGTTAACTTTAACCCCGCTGCCTTGGATAATGAGATGGTTATTTCTGGACACAAATTCACAAGTCCCCCACGTTATGGATAACTTGAATAAAAATCTTATACTTCTCAATATAAAATCTTGCTCTCCGTATTGGGGAGTCAGTGATGAGCAAATGGAACCTTGGAGCTTTCCAAATGGCAGTGTTTGAGATTTATTAAACCATAGCATTCTCAAGGAAGACAATATGAAGAAATACATGTTGGGTCTTCGTGCTGATTCTTTAATGATCTGGAAAAAAGTAGTAGGTTTAGAAGATATGCTGATAGCAAATATAATATCTCTCAAAGTAATCAAGTCCTTACTGAAATGTGGCACTCCCGAGATGACAGCTGTAAACAGTAACAATAGTTCTTTGCGTTCCCTGCGATAGGACCTAATTGTTCTTGAATTGATTTTCTCTGTCCCAATATTTTGTAGTGTGTTTGACCACTTCTTTCCAAAATATATTTCCTATTTTCTACTGCATTATGTTAGCAGAAATATTTTCCTTATGTATAATACAAAAGTGAACTTCAGTTTAGTACCAATAAATTATTTTAATTACTTATTTAATAAAATGTGGAGAATTGACGTTTTAGGATAAGGTTTAAACGGATTTTGCCACCATGCTTTAAATTTATTTTTCCCATCTCTCAATAGTATCTGTAATTAAAATTTCTTCTTTGAATAAAATCATACAAAAGATCCAATATGTATAGAGGCATAACTTATTTTGGTATATATGTCATACATGTGTATATGTATCTAATATATATGTGCATATATATTCCCATAGGTATATATATACCAAAACAATTTTCTGCTATTAAGCTCCATTTTATCAATGAGGAATTTAGCAAAATATCTTATCGCCCTCTACTTGTATACAAATTGAAAAGCAAATCATAGAAAAGCAAAAACAATTTCGCTATTAGTGCTGAACAAATTCTATCATAAAGAAGCTTCCTACAGTTACAAAGAAATAGATAAATAATAGTGAGCTTTATGGCACTTAATGGAACAGGTAGCCTTTCTTTCCTTTTTTTTTTTTTTAATTCAGTCTCCATATAAAGACTCTGAGTACTTTTAGAATAGGTACCAAAAACACTATTAGTCTTTGTTTAACCAGAGAATTAAGATTGAGGGAGTGGCTTTTTCTATCTCTAAATGAACCTGTTTCAACAAATTCAGCTCTTACTTCATTTGTACCATGTCTGCCAAGTCCGTCAAGGGCACTTTATACTGATTTTATGCTTATTTCTTTTTGCCAGGAAAATGATATTTTTCTGGAAATAACAACACATTCTCCTCCAATCTGGCTGCTCACCAAAACACTGTGTATCCCAATTCATCAGCATATTTTTTTTTCCCATTCGTCAGAGCAATTTAAAATATTTCCTTTAACAGATTCCTTTACTTGTAAACTATATCAGAAAATATGGCACTCTGGAAAGTCTTATTAATAATACTGAGGAGATGACTTCAGATATATGTGAACAAACTAAAATAATTCAACTAATTTAACTTTAATCAACCTTAGGTGTATGCAACTTTAGCAACAGTATAAATTATAAAAGTATTTTGCCAAGAAATCAAGAAACTAAGGGAGTTAAAACCTAATTTTAAAATCATTGATTTAGTAAAGCATGAGCATTAGCAATAAGAAAATCATAACAAAAGCTAATATGCAGAATACTGTGTCAGAATATTGTAAATAAATTTGGGAATACAATTTTCAGATAATTATTTTACTTTCAAGTAAGAATACAACTGAGTATTTCAAAGGGTGATGATTTCCTGTATTGTTAAACATTCATGCTTTTCATTCTGCTCTTAACACCAACTTCTTTTTTACCAACTCTCCTTATCATTACCACAAAAGAAAGATAAAAAGGTTGTTATTATTTTTTTTCCTAGAGGAAAGGTGTAGACAGGAATGAAGGCAACTAGTCAGGCAGGAAAGAAGAGAGAGAAAAAGAACTTTTCTTTTTTTTTTTAATTTAGTTGTCACACTGGTTGTTTCCCAACTGGACCCACGACTTGAACCCAGGGGCATGTGGCCTGTGCTCCTTCAGAGGTGACTGACCTAACTGTTACGCCAGCAAGGTACGCCAAAAGAAAATATTTTTTAACCGTCAGTTTTACCTAACATAAAAGAGCAAATCCTTAATTGTTATTTTTCAAAGGTGATGTGAACAAGATTATATTTGGGGACTACGATTAATCAAGTTTCATAATAAATGGTCCATATACAAACACCAGAGGATATATTGCCGTATGAAATGTTCTAAATGATACAAGGTTACAAGCTCCCTCAAGTCTAGTAGCTAATAGAAATGTATAATTGAGCAGGCTAGCAAAGAGTGAAAACTGTCCTTTGGTAGGAAGCAACAATTTAGAAAAAGAATAAATTTGTGATAGAGACATTGGTAGAAAAATTCACATCAAAAAAGAAAAAGCAAGTCTACCACTTATTAAGACAGCTTTTCCCTTCCTTCAAGTTTTCTCCATATGAATCTCCCATTCTTTATTATCTATAGAAATCTAACATGATTATAGCCTATGGTATACCAGTAAAGTTGTTTCAGTGATGTTCAACTCACACAAGGAATAGGCAGATAATTTATTATTACTGGAGATCAGCCTTTGCCTGAAGGTCGCATGATGTTACTAATCTTGCCGCCTCCTTTTAAAGGAGCATTTTTTCATATGCTTTCATTATCAGCATTTTTCTTAATTGGGTTCTTAAAATTTTAAAGGTCTTTACTAATAAATTATCCACAGCATGTTGATTGCCAACCACAGATGCCATCTCACTCAGTGCTGTTTTAAAAGTACTTTATAATTAATTTAAAAAAATTAACAGATCTAAGAAAACAGTTTTATTTCGATAGCAGGTTCATTATTTCTATACATAGATGCATAATTCATTAAAAATACAATGTGGAATATACCATAAAAACATGGACTACTGTATATGCAAAAATCTGTATGTAATCAAATATGTTCAAGTATATGTTCAAAAGTGCTTCTTCCCCTTAATTCTGTCAATGTCATAGCCAATTATTCAAGATCTAAATTAAAGCTCACTTCCTGTATGAATTAATATTGCTACTTGAGGAGACAGTAAACAGCGTACTAAGGACACATGTTGTGCTAAGACTAGGAAAAATGTAAGTTCTGATTTCAAGGAGCCCAGTCTAGTTAAAAATAGATAATTACACAGAAAAGCTGCAAGATCATGAATAGAAACATGCCAATGTTTCTATGAAGTAATCCTACAAACCTCACTTTGCTCAGGAAATCAAGGAAGCCATTCTGGAGGCAGTGAGTTATCAGTAAAGTGAGGAAGTGTTGGGAGACAAATTGTCAGGGGATGCTGGAATTACCTGAGTTCAGAGGGAAGAAGCTGGGGAAAAGTCCTCCAAAAGATGATAGCAAGAACAAAAGCCCAGAAGTGAGTAAAAGCAGCTGGGGCTGGAGGAGGGACCTCTACTAATGAATGGAGGGAAAGCAGAAATAAAAAAGCAGTGGAAGATGAGGCTGGAAATGTGTGCTCACTGAGACTTGATCAACAGGAACTTGGAATGACATTTAGTAGGTTGGAATTTATCTCAGAAGTAGCAGAAACCATTAAAATTTTTTGAGCAGGAGAGAACACCCTCAGATATGTGGCAGGGGCGGGGGGAGGATCCTGTTTTTAACTGCATTAGTCATGGGATGATTTCATGTTTTTATCACTGGAAACTACTGGAAAAATGTATCTGAAGAGTAAAATTCTGAGAAAAGTAAGGTATTGATGTACTATTCAACCATAGTGATAATGACCATATAAATAGTATATTTTGATGAGAAGAGAGATTTTTGGGGAGGTCATATCTAAGAAACACAGGTAAGTAAATGACAAGACATGGTGTTATTTGGAACATAGTGTTACTGAGAAGTCTAAGGTCACTCCCTGCCAGTATACGATTATGGTTCAATCTTTGTCCCTATGAACATCCCAACACTACTCTTCCAAACTGACTTTTGGCAAATCATTTAACAAATTTAAGATTCATGCCCAAAACTAAAAAGACAGAAATAATTTTCCAACAGCTTTTCAGAATTGTTAACGTTAAGACAATTCATATAAAGTGCCCGCCACAGGATCAGACACGTATTATACACTCAGTAAAGACAGTTACGTATCATGAGTCATACCAACTGGCTTGTTTGTAAATATTGGTACCATTGACTGAAAAAAGATAAACATTGTAAAAGTTTCAAGTTCAGGGGAAATAAAGAAGATGGGGTCCATTGTGAAAATTCCAGAAAACTGTAAACAAAGACACCCATGTGGAAAATACATATGGTCTTACTGTACCAACTCAATGCTGGATGTTTGAGATGAATATGGCAGGAAATAAAGCACAAAAATGAGGGCCAAACAAATTTAGAAGCAATGAAAAATGATGAGTCCTAAGGAGACAAAAATAGAATTGGGAGTGGTAGTAGTCTAACCTGATGTCACAGAAGCCACAGCTACAGAGTTTGAAGGAGAATGGTTACCACAGAGAAGTCAAAGCAAGTCCAGTTAACAACAAGAGGATATTAGCAACCAGGAGGATATTAGAATGCTATTAAAATAAGTGGGTGGGACACAAGTGTCAATCAAGAAAGCAGTAGGTTGAGCAGGGATCAGAAATGAATGTTGAAAGGCAGTGATTGGGAATCATTTTACTCCAAGAATTTCCATGCCATGCTATGGTTCAGGGGCTCAGGCACAAACTATGAAAGCCATGGATTTACAGGACACTTCTATTTCCTAAGCAAATCAGTGTCCTTCTAAGGATTCTAGTAATTGAAAATGGTGGGGAACCTTTCTTTATTTTGGTGAGGTTTTGAATAGTATGTTCAGTTTCACGAGGGAATCAATGTAATAATATAATATAAGCAGATGTGAGGGAGAGAAAGAAGGAGGAATGAAGGATAGAGGGAGGGAGGGAGAGAGGAAGAGGACAAGAAAAAGGAGAGGAAGAGGGATGGAGAGAGAAAAATGGAAAGAAGTAGAAAGAAGAGTGACAATAACATAATTGCTCTATGACCTCATATGAATATGAAAAAAAATTCAAAATGACAAATGACAAGGAAATTATCCAATGATGCAATCTCCTTCCACCCAGTTTTAGAACAGGTGGGTTCTCATATGCATATACTGAAAAAAGAGATGTCTTTCTTTGTAGTTTAATAAAGGTAATTGAATGAAAACTGAGTTAAGCTACTATATATTGCATACTTTGGTACACATCCTGAAGAAAGAGATAGTGACAATTAGGATCCACTCTCAAATAAAAAGAAATTTTTTCCACTTAAGTAACTCTTTCATTGTCTATTTTACATAACCCTGAAGTTGTATATAGTCATATTAATTTAAGCTCAAAGTGGTCAAGTTTTAAAGATTGTCAATCTGGTCTAATTAAACCATGAGTTAGTGTTTAGTAGAGCTCAAAATTGAGAGTAACTAAGAATTCTTACATTTGGTGATAGCAGAAGCTACTAATGATTTTTCAGTTTGTCTTGCAGAGGTCACTTCAGAACCTATAAGAATGATTATAATTAATAATTTGTTGGCCAAGTCAGCTAATTAATCAAGTACCCATCATACAGTCATGTAATAACATTCAAATATGTATTAAATGCTTATTTTGTGCTAATTGTTTTTTGACACATCTAAATCTCTAGATTAGATCTCTCAGTAAACAGATACATACATATATGAATACATGCATATATAAATGCATACGTACAGAATTTTGACTGTCAAATTTATGGGCCTTGAAATCATAGTAAAGTTTATTTGGAAATTTTATATCAGAAGAGGAGTAGTTAACTTAACAGATTCTCCCTTCTGTATAAACTTATTCTTTATTATTAACCCAGATTCATTTCTATATGGAGGCTGAAGTATGCAGTTGATTCTCGAGATCAAGCTATTGCTAAATCCTCTCAACTTTGGTGCAACTTCGTCTGCACACCACTCCTTGGCAAAACCTTCTTTTGGGGTCAAGCATTTGTTTGTACAATGAGAACTTCTGCTTTTAGTGTTGGTTGGACCCAAACACAATCATGTCTCCTGAATTGCTCTGATATTTCTTTTGTGAGATTAGATTTCCAGCATGGTGAATGAAAACAGAAAAAAAGTTCTGTGAATTGAGTCCTGGGAAACCCAATTACCAGGCATCAGAAGAAAAGAAAGGCCAGGTAAGGAAATTTAGGGGTGATTCATAAATCAGGAAGAAAAGAATCTATTGACGTGCTTCTGCTGGGTCACACAAGGTAAAGATGGAGAACTGACAGACTTCACAGCATGAGAGCTATTGATGAGTTCAGCAATGGTGTGGTATAATCCGATTGGGGTGAGCAAAGTAGATATTGAAAGTAGAGTAACTGATCATTTGCAAAGAGAATTTCAAGTGACTTTGTTGTAAGGAGAAACAAAGAAAAGGATGGTAGCTGCTAGAGGGAGTGGTGCTCAGAAAACAGAAGTTTTGTTTGTTTGTGTTTAAGGGAAAGTTACAGGCAGAAATGAAAGTGAGCAAGCAGGCAGGCAGGAAGAGAAAGGAGGAACAAGCACTTTGTTTTATTTAGCTGTCCATCTTGTCTCTCCCCGCCCTGGTCTTGAACCAGGGACCTTGAGACATACATGGACTTTGTCGCAGAGGACTAAGGTCACCAGGGCACACCAAAATATATGTTTTCAATGGGATAAATGCTAGCAGGTAAGAATAATAGAGAAGAAAATGCAATAATGAAGTAGAAACAGACTTGCTTATTAATGTCCTTGAGCATATACCAAAATTTGGAATTGGCGCAAGTAGTACCTGTGGAATAAATGGAAAAAGGAATAAATTATGTGAAAATTTTTGTTTTCTCATTAACAGTGTGCTAGAGTAAAAAATTGTAAATAAGCACAATAAAATTGTTCAAAAACAGAATTATATGTTATATGGATGTATATATGGATATTGCATATATATCTTATACACCAAAAATTATAATATTATAATGCAATGTTACTGTAATACAAATATGCAAAATAAATGTATACTACTTAAGAAAAAAAAAAAACAAATTAAATGACATACATTGCCAAAAATAAATTCAGATATATTGATACAAAAACTAGTAAAAGGAAAACAGACTATTATATATAAATAGTCAAATTAATTAATACATGTTTAGTATGCATCTACTATAGAAATAAGAAACATGTGTAAAAATTAAAAAATGAAAGACAATTTTAAAACATATCTGTTGCCTTGAAGTACATCACGTGTAGTTGAAAATAAATGTGTTCTCAAGTAAGCATTTAAAATGCTACTTATTATATTTATTATGATGTTAAATACTATAGACTACTGCTATTTTTTAACTCTGTGGCCAATTAATTCATGAGGATCCAAAGAGTAGAAATCATAACACTACTTTGTGAAAAACAAATCATCTTCCCTTAGGCAACTTCATTTATATCCAGGTTTCAAACTGCTCTTAATGTTGTGGTAATTTTTCTCTTTTGCACAGTGATCTCCCTGGGACTGAAAACCATTTCCCTCAGGACCATATCATTAGGAGTGTTCTTTTATTCTTCCAAAACAACGTACTGCTCAGGATACCAATCTTTCTTTAATTGTTGCCTTCCCTCTCCATATTCATAGCACATTCATTCTATATACGATTTTTACCATTATAGACCCAATCATGGCTTAGAGTTCAGGCTGGGAGTCAAGATGGCAGGTCTCCTGACCTGACCTGTAAGGACAATGACACAGGTAAATAACCTGTCTATATTTAAGTGTGCTCAGTTGTAAAATGAAGCTAACCATAAAATATAACTCAGAACTTTGGTGGAGATTAAATGAGTAAATGCGTGAATAGTAACAGAAGACTATATGACACATGATGAGTGTTCACTGAATCTTAACCATGCTTTGGTTTTTATTAATTTTATTGAAGGAATAACATCATAACGTTATATAGGTTAGGTTTAAGGTGAGTATCACTGCAAATCAACATTTGATGTATTAATTTGACCATCAACAATCCAGTTAATCATCAGTATTTGATGGACTCAGTGAATTATGCCTCAGGTCCTGACACAGACACATTCTATACAATATTTCACTGAAACATGACAACACCCTTAGATGTGCCTTGTTCCTAGATAGCAAAAGAACACTAAAAGAAGATACTTGGAAATAACACTAGAGTTCGGAGAAGAGGACTGCATGAGACATGTATGTAATTTAGGAATTAACTATACATGTACCACAGTATAAACCATGGTGATCTATGATGTCTCAAAACTATATGAAAATATGATATTATATTGAACATTTGCGCAGTCAGCTGTAAGTGGTTTTAGATTTTAATCACAATTCTTAAAATTGTCATGTGACTTGAACTGGAATATCAGGTAAGATGTATACATAATTAATCTCACATTATCAGTAACTATATTTCTTACTTCCCAACAATAATGGCAACTTATGCAATTTTTTTTTCCATTTTTAGTATAATTGCCCCATTTCTCAATTCTAAATTACAAGGCATCCTCAAATACCTTCCATCCATTTCAATGTCCACTATCATAACTACAGATGTTGTCCTGCCTTAGAAATCATCTTCCAAATGCGGCAATTTTTACTAAGATAGATATTTGTGACTGTGATTTGAAAATGGTAGTTTGGAGTTATCTGTTAGTATCAATGAGTGAAAAATGGGTTGGCAACATGTAGCCATGACCCAGACAAGTGTCTTGCAGTAAGAATTTAAGAGGAAGACATAAACTATGTCCATACATGCCAGAGCTCAGCAATACGAAAGTTAGGCCTAATAAGGAGAATTCATGAAGATGTAAGGTAAAAGCCTATGAAATCCCAGAAATCTAGAAGCTTTTTTCGCACATCATCTCAACCAATTCATAAAACAGCTTTATGAGCTATTATTAGTCTTGCTATAGCAGATTAGGAAACTGAACATCAAATGCCTCACCTATGTGTATACATATATGCATATGTCTATATAAAGTGTTTAGATATTTATATACACACATGTACATATGAGTATATGCAAACAGTTTTCAAATATTTATATGCACGGGTGTACATATATACACATGTACATATATGAGTATATGTAAACAGCATTCATCTATTACATATGTGTATACACATGTACATGTGAATGTATGTAAAAAGCATTTGTATTTATATGTGGACATGTACATATATGGATATGCACATATGCATATATGTACACAGTATTTATATACACATGTGTATATACACATGTACATATGAGTGTATATATCAGTATTTCTATATTTATATACACATGTACATATATACATATATACACATGTAGATATATAATAGGAAGACATATCACTAATAACAGTGATACTCTGATAGGGTAGGGGAGAGATTTTTGAAATGTGATTAGGGTTATCAATACTTGTTAGATTCCAGCTAATAAGAAAAAGACTAACAGGTGGTACAAGGACTGTGCAGAAGATCAAATAGAGAAGTGTAGGTAGGTAGGTGGGGAGCAACGAGAAGAATGAGCAGCTAATTGCAGAAACACCAGCAGGAATCTAGACACTTTGATGCCAGGATCAGAAGGCCACAAAGTCTGAAGAGCAAGAGTGCCCTGGTGACTTAAGAATGACTAAAAGAAAATGATGTCATCCCTTCATGGGAGGCCAAAGAGTCTGATTTAAGTTGAGAATATATTCTCCACACTATTTACTCAAATATCACCGTCACTGGTTTTGCTCAGTGGCTTACATTGAAATATCCTTCCTGCCAATATGAAGTCGCCTGAACACGTGGCTTGGGCTCCCCACTTTCTATAAGTGGTCCAACCAACAAGGGCTTTTTCTCTGCTGAAAGGCTTTAACTTTTATCTGGTCAGCTTTTTGATGCCACGTACGTAGTGATTCTACTGTCCTATACCTTTTAGCATATGCTTCTTATCCCTACGACTAGATTGTTAAGTTTCATCAATGTTACTCTTTTACTTACACTCTGCTATTGCATAAAGCTTTCAATGTCATGCTTTACATGTAGATCTACTTGATAAGTATTTGCTCATTAAGGTACTGAATTTCAGATATACAAGAATTTTTCTCAAGCAAAAACAGCAGCAGACGTAATGACTAGATACTTCTACAAATCATTTCTAGGTCATTAACATGCATGAATTTAACATAAAACTTTACATTAAGAAATTGTGAAAGTTGAGATTTCCATATAATGAATAAGAAAATTAAAACTAATGGTTCCCTTAGTTATCATAATTCATTCCTTTCAGCACAAATAATACCCTATTGCTATTAATTTCGCTAAAATTTATATATAAGTATATATGCAATGAATAATCCTGACAATAAAAATAACATACATACTATTATAATAATGTCTTAAATTATAGAATAAGGGAAAGGTTTCTACCTCTACTTTAAAATCTTTTTGAGAATTTTCCCAAAAGTGGCTCCCTAGAGTTGTACGTATAACTTATGACCAGCTGTTATATATCTCATTATTCCACTGGTTGAAATCTTGTTGCAATAATATGTCACATATTTTTATGATTATATTAGCTTTAGAATATCTTAGCCTTTAACTCTTAAAATTCATGGTGGTATTGTTACTTGTCATATATTTATAAATTACAACATATTTTATAAAAATTATTATAAATATTTCTCATAATATGCTAGTAACTTTTAAAAGGACAACATTTTCATGCTAAATTTAATGACAATATACTTACTGAAGTGTTAAAAGATGTGTATCAAAAAACTTCCGAAAGGAACAGAAAATAAAGAAAATCATATTATCTAATTCTTAATGTTCTCTACATTTACCACATTGTGAAGGCTGTAGACTTTATCACTTTATAATCTTAAAGTCTTCAACTGAAAATTGTCAATTCAACATTTAATTTCCAAACCAGAGTAACCACCTGTATAGGCCTGCTATTTTATTTTCAGCTTTTTGTTTCCAAGAATTAGCAAAGCAGCAATAAATAGCAGTCACTTGGGAAGTATTAGTTGTGCCTGAAAATGTTGATAACCATTTCCAAATATTGATGTCTCATCAAAAAATCATCACAATAGCAACAAAATCTCCTTCTGTATTACAAACAGAGATCAATTGCTAAAGTAAGTATCCTATTGATATGTAGACGTATATTTGATTTTAAAAACAAAACAACACATGTAAATGGGGAAAAGCAGAATGATTCACGTTAGTGTGTTTCCAAGTGGTCTCTATATTATATGATTATTTGTATAATTAAAAGAGACTGCTGGGTCCTTTCTAGTACATTAGAATTTTAGATACTCATCAGAAGGGATCACATATTTTTGGGAAGAGCTTCCATGTTATTCCTAAACTCAGGATATGTCAAGGACATGGGTCTACGTGTTAAAGAGTAGGGCGTTTCACATGGAGAGGTGATGACACAGGTGTGTGGACAAAAGCAATTAAGACTCCTTTCCCTTCCCCTGTCCTTGGAACATTCTTTGCAAGTCTATCTTCCTATCACTGGAGATCTGCTCACCTTGCTGCTGGCCCAAAATAAGCCTCATATATAAATCTGCTTGCTTATTAAAACCACCATTTACCAATCTGGAGTGATCTGCTACTTTTTTTTTGGTTATTCCTGGTTCTCCATATAGAGAGACAGTTTCAAAGCAATAGCACCTTTTAATGTGTGCCTTGGAACAACTAAACAATACTAACACAAGGAATCACTTCATTGCTCTCTATTTTCAGAATTTAAGAATTTTATTCACTTTTAGTTAGAATATTACAGTGCACAGGTGTTAAAACTGTTTAATTATGCAGGAGATATCATTGCATTTTTAATCTCAAAAGAATTTTTTTCTAGGAATAAAAAGGAAATAATTTTCAGGTAATGAATTTTACTATCATACTTCTGATTATTATTTTAAAATCTGGCAAACCATTTCTTAACTTAAAAATTCTGTGTTGGTCGGTGATCAGTTTTAAAATTCATCTGGATTGAAGAAATAATGCACAAACTAAAACTTGAAATGTTTTCTCGAATAAATCTGTCATATCTTCCCACTGAAATAGGCACATGGATATTTTCTTTACCTTTTTAAGACAATTTGCTTTTGAGCAAAGAGTGTGTGCATTGAAACTGCCCTGAACTCAGTTTAACGTGATTATAGGCACTTATATTTGAAGGGTCTGTTAGTAATTCATCCTATTGCACTAACTTTGCTACAGTTATAAATAATATGTCTTTATCTAGAAGTTATAAGCATGAAATTATATCTTTTCAGAGAAAGCGATGTTGAATTAAAAATAATTCAGAGAGGTTTCATTTTGAGAAATAATGCAAACTTTGGGAAATGTTCTTTTTTTTACTTGGCAGATGTTGGCATTTGGAGATACATTTTAAAAAATGAATTACCTTTACTCACTTCTGTCACAAATACGCAGTCAAATAATTTTGACTACATTCCTTCTGTGTATAGTATAACAAAATATTAATGCCTGCAGCTGGTGTTTTCTTCTGGATGCTGAGACAGTAAAAAAGTATCAATGATTAAAAGACTAATCAATGCAATCTGCATAATCAATAGAATCTAGGGTAACAGACCTTTGTACTTTTTAGTTCACATGTAAAGAGAAAAGGAGAGAAGTAAAAGAGCACACAAGCTTTGACCCTAGTTGTGAACATTTCAAACCATGTCATAAAAAGTGACTTTATCTGATTTAGATTCAATACTTTACTCATGCATTAATTTCTAAAGTTAGATATTTTGAATATACATATATGTGTCTGTATATATATATGTACATATATATATAGTGGATGAGCAGATGGTGTCTGCAATGATCAACTGATACAACTTTCAAGATAATTTCTAGGATAATTGATCAATGTCAATAAAAGAATATAGCATTTAAAAGTGTTATTCTAGCAGTAGTGAGAAAACATTCATTTCATTTTATTGTCTATGGAAAACAGTATACTTTTAGAGAACTGAGCTGTTAATTTGTTTTGTACTTCCAAACTGATAATCTATTCCATTGCCTCTGGTAAATCTGACCTAAATAGCTTAGAAATGAGAAGATATCCTATTTATAATGTTGGTGAAAAATCAAGGATAACAAAGCATTTTGACGAAAATGCTTGTTACATTTATGCAAAACTAATAGTATCTGAACACAAGAGACAGGGTTTCTCATGACTTTGCCTACATATGAGGTGGAAATGTCAAGGTCATTCTGTCCCCTAAATCTACCAAAGAAGTTTCACTATGAGAAATTCACTAACTTTAGATTTATGTTAATATTAAATTTATTCAATATTAATTTTATATTCTGTCCCTTCAAATTTACTAAATTTCCCTGCATATCTTTAATTAAATATCCCATAATCAGACATCCATATCTCAATGTGAGCTTTTCTTCTAAATTCGTTTTTCAGTCTGTCTGCAAATCTTTGCAAAGAGTCCTCTGAGGAAAAGAGAAAGAGAGTTGAAAGGAATAAATCAGGAATGTGTTACCCTTAGACAAGGCATAGCATTAGTGGATTCTGAGAATTACATTACAGAGCTGGTCTGGGAATATTTGTTTCCCTCACAAATTTGCTTTTGGCGGCTTCATATTCTGTTCTCTGAGGGTCCTACAGTATCTGGGATGTCTTACATCTCTGGAGGGAAGAAACAAATACTAGACTGTTGAAATATTTTGATACTCTTGATTGTCCTAAACATGGGAGGAAAGCATCATGAACAAGCAGGTGTCATGGCTATTGTAGATTATGACCAACCTACTCTGAAAACAGAATTGGGCCTCATTATTATCTATGAAGCTACCAAGGATGGATTCCTACCCAGGATCACAATACACAATGATTTTTCACTCAATGGTTCATCTAGAATAAGCCATAAAGTGTAATTTTATATTCCTTTCAAAGTCTTAAGACAGACATTTCTCACAAAAAATATTTTGGAAACATGACATTAAAAATTAATAGTTCATTTTAAACACTTTGTGACCACTTTACCTTACTTTTAATACTACTACATCACTTCCCATATATAAGTATACATGATTTTGCATATATGCATGTGTATGTCATTTGGATGTGTGTATGTACGAATGCACACATGCAGTATGCAAGAACTGCCACCAAACCACAGCAATCTCAACATTAGAACTGCGGAGGTGCCGTAATATAAGGTCTCTATTTTTTTTATCAAAAACTCAGAAATGACATTTATTAGTAAAAAATAAACAAAGGGACACAATATATTGAGACATGTAGGGAAAAGGAGAAAAGTTAAGAGTCTTTCAGAAAGAACAACTGAAACTTCTGTACACCTGGATGGAGACTGCCAGAAATATTCTGATGATTTGTAGATTGCTGAGTAACCAGGGAAGGCAGCACATAATAGAAGGCGAAGAGTCACGCTGAAACATTCAGAGAAGCCCAGAAGGGATGAAAAGAGAATCCATCTCCTTCTGGTCACACTCATCCTGTCAAAAAACACATCTCTATCATGAGAAAGCAAAATTAAAACCTAAATACTAAGGATTTTCTGTTTTGGAAAAGGTTAGTATAGGGTAGATTGTCTGTTTTTTCATACTAAAGCATTACCTACCAATGCTAGACACAAAAAGAGTAGTACATTTTATTCTTGAAATCCCAGCAGCCATGAGCAGTTAGCAATTAATAGGGATTCTAAGGGCATGTGCCAAGGAAATTAAAGCATTAATAAATATGTGGTAAATAGTATACAATTAAACCAGTGATCTATTTTGCCTAACATTACACAGTGAATAAGCTAAAAACAAAACAACCCTGTCTTCATGGGGTTTACAATCTCAGAAGATCATACTTGTGGGACCATTTTTCTAAAAGAATGAGATAGAGTAACATTTCTGATGCTCTACTTATTTGTAAAATAAGGGGTTTGGAATACTTATGAACAATTTCTTATAACTATGATCATGAAACTACTGTAACTATGATGATTAAGTGAATTTGAGGAAATTTAAAAAGATATTTCCTCTTTTTTTTCTCCACAAGCCTCAAAGTATATTAAGTTAGAAAATGCCACTTTAAGTTTCAGTAACAACAGCTATGTTTTTGCTGACAAGAAACTAAAGCTGAGCCTACAAAGACAAGGCAGTACTGTTCTTAAAAGCAGCCATAATTGAACAGGAACTTTGGTAAAGCTCATGAAAGCAATCTCAAATTACATAAACCTAACTTGAATTTATTATATATATTTCGATTTCAATTAAATTATCTAATTACATCAATGCTTAATGCATTTCCCTATATTCATTTATCTTATCTCTTAATAAATTCATGTAGTCTGAGTATGAAACTCCTATCTGACATGACACATAGCTTTAATTTAAACAGAGCATATGACTATATAGGCACACAGTTCACATTTAATAAATACCTATGGGAAACAATGTGATCACAATTAAGTGTATGTATCAGAATAAATATACTATTTACTGAAATGTATCTGGGATATTTATTTAGGCTAAAGAGTAAAGGAACCAAAATTTTATCACGATAAACATCAAATCTAATCTCTCCATGATAGAATTATACTTGTATTTCTTTTCATTTACTGTTAATTTTTCTGAGTTTTCCAATGTATTTTCAATAGAAATGCACATATATACTTTCTTATAAATATTAATATATCAGAAAAAAACATACCATTATTTATTTTTATGACTTTACAAAACTAAGGAATTATATATATAGGTAAGTGACAAAACAACATAGCACATGAAACACACACATATATATGTACAAAATTTAGCAAGACAACATGTTAAAATTTTAATGAGTGAAGAGAATTATAGTTATTTTCAAACATATTTGAACAATAATCAATATGCATCTACCATTTAAATATTTAATTAACCAAATAAAATGACTAGTGTGCACCATCCAGGTAATTCCAAATAATAGATAATGAAATCAATGGGATTAATTTTAATGTTTTCAGGCCCAAGGCAAAATAAATTATTTCAGTGAAAGGAAGTACATAGTATTGTTTAGGTCAAGTACCCTTTTAATGATAAACTATTTTGAATCCTTTATAGAAGTAGAAAAATAAAATCAATTTTCATGTTTAACAATGAGTTTTTTCAATCAGATTTACTATTAAATAAGTGTCAATGTGATAGAAAATAATATCTTTCAATAGCATAGAAAATTCACTTTCAAAGTATTATCAAATATCAGTTCTGATATAATCATCCTTACATTTCACTTTTCAAAACCTACAGTATCTATTGGTATTATAAGAAAAAGGCTCCTCAAAGTTGCTAGAGATAAAATTTCCCAGTGGCTTGGAGACTTGAGATTCAACGTTCCCATAATTCAGTGTTCTTATTCCCAAGAAAAGAAAATGATGAAGGATGGAACGCTCAGAAAGATGTTTAAGGGCAATGTGGTAATTATCCCTGGGTTCAAAGATGATTTTATTGGTTTGCTCACTTAGCAATTTAGGTTTTGACCTGTAGAGGAGGAAAATGAAAATAACTGAAAAGTGCAGTCTATCTAAAATAGGAGTCGTATGAGATCCTTGCAGTTCTGTCCCGCACACAGAAAGGTTTCAAGAGCTGAAATTTAGATTATTTAGATTGACTAACATTCCCTTTTATTCTTCTCAGAACCCCTTCCTTCCTTTTTACTGTGCTTAAAAGAAAGCTCTTTGGGAAGCTGTAAATATGCATGTATTTAAGTCACGAAACCTACTCTCATTGCCTGCTTCAACTACAAAGTTAGATTAAAAGATAATATTGGTACCCTTTTCATATTTGAGTCTCAATAATTATGTGTTGGATGACAGACTATAAAATCAATACCAGACAAAGAAATTAAGTCTATTCTACTTGTCATTATCAAAATTAAAATGTATTATATATTCAATGTCTATTCTAAGAGTAAAACATGTAATAATCTTAGTTTGCAATATACAATATTTGATGTAAGAGACTGAAATGTTCATAAATTCCTGAAAGATAAAAGATTGCATATTGCAACACACAATGGATAGAATCTTGTAGCTACTAAGAATACTGCCACCATGTTTTTTCATCTGGATTTCATAAAGAATTCTGCAAAGACTACAAGAAATCATGTTCTAAAATTGATGTGCACAGCTCTCTACATATAGTAGTTTTCCTGAACCAGAACCTAGTAGAGAATGAAACGGTCTGTTTTATGAGCCAGAACCTAACTTCAGCCACTGCTGGTATATCAACTTCACTCCAGATACTTGATAATACTAGGCCACCATGGCGCCAGTGGTCGTTTCATGCTCAGTGAACGTCATGGGGCCGGGAGAGCAGTCTATTTTTCCAAATGTCATCTTACAAGTTACTACTTACATTCACATGCTGGTTCTAGCAGCGATAAATCAGTGGGATTTTCTAGTATTAAAAATTAGGAAAATACACAAAAAGAGTGCCGTTAACTGTTATGTCTTTATTAAGGAATGGTTATGTATAAAGATATGCTTAATGAAATGGGTAACTGTCTTTTAATTTTCTCTGAACAAATATATTAGAAGCATTGGCTTATTAATGATTAGCTTCTGACTAGGTAAAACAAAATCATACTGATAGGAGATGCAGTTTTCCTTCTTTTTCTTACTGCTATGGAGTATGGATACACAAATTTTCACCAGACAAAGGTCTAGTCACCACCTTTGAAAATGGTGACAATGTTAATCTGCTGATTGAGTTAAAGGTATAATTAAATAAAATGGATATTCACATATATATTTTTTTAAGGTTTACACAGAAATGAAGGTAAATAGAGGCAGGTAGGAAGAAAGAATAGGAAGAAGCACTTGATACATTTTATTCAGTTATTCATCTTGGTTGTTCCCACAAGTCCTTGGGACAAGACCCTGGGTCCTTGGGATGTATGTGAATGATGCCCAACCAGTACTACTCTGGAGTGCTCCAAAAAGACATATTTTGAAGTGTACCAGAAACTGAGGATTACCTTAATCCTCAGGAATGTGAGGATATGTGTACTTGAATCAATTAATTTTTATTTTATGACTTCATGAATATCAATATTGTTACTGCTCTAATAGGGTATAAGGGAAAGTTGACAAGTGAGAAATAAAAGTGAGAAATAAGAAAACATATACTTTTAAATTATACTAAAAAAAGCAACTTTAAACAATTTCATTTCATTGAGCTAATTTTTTCCTGCTTAAAACATTTTCAACAAATAAAAGCAAGTTAAAAATTATTGTGGACAATAGAATTAATGGTCAATAATTATGCAGGTAAGTGAAATCATTTTATAATACTTGTATTTTAAAATTATGACTGTTTCAAGATTCCAATTAGGTGTTATACTGTGCAACATTAGTGAAATTTTAATTTTAATTCCAATGTATTAACATGAAGTCAATACTAAAATGCTTACTAAAATAATTTATAAGAAATCTGAAACATTCAAAATAGATTTTAGTTTAAAAACCTAAATGTAAGAAAGTTTATCAGTGACACAGGAAATCTCTAAGAAGAATCTTCTTTCTTCCTCTACTTATGGTCATCAGCTAAAAGGAGATCAAGGCAATGTAATTCTCATAGGATTAATTTAGCTAGTTCTGACTTTCCTCAGCAATATAATATTGGGACAAGCTTTATATAAGTAATTATTTTTTATGTGTAAAAAAAGGTTAAACCTAAATATTTGGCCCACTAAATTATATACTTAATAAAAATCACAGATTGTCTAAGGATATATTTAAGGAGAAAACATACAATTATAAGCAAGTACAATAATTCAAAATAGTAACTCAGATCACTACTAAACAGGATCATTAATATATCCTAATGAGTAATCAACAACTGCAAATAAAGTACCACAATGTTTCTATTCTGATGTCAACCCCTGCCAAAGGAGAGGCCACAAAATCAGAGTCCCATATTGGTTTATCGTTAACTAAACATGCTGATATAAGGTACTGAAATTATGAATTTCAGTTCCCTTACAAATAAAAATAATGATAGCTAAAAAATAAAAATATTGATAGCTATATTATGTGTATTTCAAGTTTCACAAAGAAAATTCATTTAAAATATCTTTAAAAACAGTGAATTGCTCAACAAATATCAATCTCATTTTCACAGTATGTGTAGGTAATAAAATTAATACATTATGCTAAAATAATTTATTTATATTAAAATGTTAATGAGGATTTTGATTAAACTTTTCGTATCCTTTACAAATTCAAAAAATACCAGGGATCCTTGGTATCACAAGTCTTTTAAAGTTCTCAACAGACTGAAAGGCATAATTTATTTTATACGATATAAATGTTTCTATGTAAAAAGCGGTGTTCAAAATCATAAGACAATCATGAATAATTTTAACAGAAATTTAGGTGATTCTTTTTAAAAAATAATTATCACAAATTAAATTCAAATTCCTCATCCAGAAATTAAGTTATGAATAATAGTTATTGCATCTCGTCCTCTCTCCCTTTTCTATCTAGTCCCATTCTGTCCCCTCAACCAAAAAAAAACAAAAAAACAGCAGAATTCCAGAGATCTGGGCTTACATAGAAAACATTTATAGAAAACAGGAAAACAAAATATGGCACTACTGCATCTCTTCAGAGATTTAAGAGAGAATAAATCCATAAATTTAAATATCTAAATCTGTCTCAGCACTGATTCTTTGAGCTACCTTTAACATCATCCTTATTCATCATTCAAAGTTATCACTTTAGCTTCTGTTAGGCAAGAGCTACCAATTAAGTATATGAAAGCAGTAAGGTAAATCCTGAGACTTAACTGATACCAAAAGCAAACAACAAAACATTGCAGATTGTCAGCTTACTTGGGAGCCCCCAAAGACTGCCCTCCAATGCAATGTTCCTCAGTAGGGAACTATAGAACAACAGAAAATTCTTCATGGTGCCTGCAATAAGAAGGGTAATTCAAGTCTCCACACCAAAGGTCTTGATCCCTGAAATATACTATTTTATAAGGCAAAACAGTATGTGCAAATGTGTTTGCAAACATCTAAGGATACTGAGACAGGAAAATTAACCCAAATTATCCAGGTAGGTATATTCTAAATCACAGGGGTTCTTAAAAGTGAAACATCTTTCCCAGGGCCATCAGAGGCATACATGACTATAGAATAGCGAATATAGAGATGCAATGTAACTAGTTTTGAAAGTCGAGGAATAGTGTCTTTAGCCAAGGAAAATTATGTGTTTTCTGGAAGCTGGAAAAAGTAAGGAAACTTGAGTTTCTCCTGGAGTCTCTAGAAAAGAATGTAGTCCTGCCAGCACTTGGATTTTACAACAGTGACTGTTGGGATGTCATGAGCACTGCAAGGTGGTTAGCATCTTTATCCCTGTAGATCTAATGTCCAGCATGTTTCCAGATGATTGCTATGAATAAAAAGAACAAAAAGACCCTCCACTCTTTCCAAATTTTCCTGAAGTAGAGCAGTGACCCAGGTGAGAATTCCTGCATGAATGAACAGATTTTTGTAATAAAAACTGGCAAAGACAAAGTTGGATTTGAACGCAGAAATCTTTTAAAAACCCTTTAAAGTCACTTTCAATGCATTTATAAGCCTTATTTTCTATCACAAATACAATTGCTGAGTCAACCCATTTCTTACTATATTGTTTACATTTTAAGTGAAATCCATGTGGCAAACAATTTATTTCTAACTTTCTGGACAATACCAACTCATTTATTTGGACCACCATCAAGAAGGAAATCCAAGGGAGACCCAAAGACAGAAGAGAGAGAATTCTAACACTAAAGAAACATAAATACTATTTAAAACTATTTAAAGAATAAATACAGCATGATGACCTTCAGAACTAAAAGTACAATTTTCAAATTAAGATGATTATTTCATAAATAAAATAAAGAAATAAAATATTTTATTTTATTCTCCTCACTGGTATGGCAAAGAATACTACTTTGTTTTAAATTGCCATTGTAAGTTTTTTTTTTTAACTATCTGTAGATATATATCTCAAATATATAGGTATATTTAAATTTAAACAGAACTCATTAGTATTTTGTTTATATTTTAAAATAGTGACACTTTACTTACCATTAATAAGCAATTCTCAGTTTCAAAATAATATAGCATGTGTTAACCACTCAGTTAAAACTGTGAATCACGAATATGAGACTGAAATTACAAATTCTTCTTTTATTCTTAAAATAGATATCAAATAAGTGAGTGGGAACATGACAGCTAAAAAAAAACTACTATCTTACTGAAATTAAGTACCACAGAAAAAACTTAAAGTACATATTTTGAGTTTCAAATTTTCAAAATTTTACTTTTAATGACATTAATACAGTTATTGGCACAACTGCCTAACTTGCTAGTTTCAAGAATTCAGGATATCTTTTAATAAAAAAGTCAAACTAACAGAACTATGCAGAAAAAATGTAAATTATGTTATATGCTTTGTTTCAAACATTGATATGAAAAATACTTTATATGATTTTATATTTATTTATTCTTTGAACTGTAAGTAATAAATCTGTCATCTCACAAAAATACATATGTGCTCTTTAGTCTTCACATGAACAGACAACATATTCTATTTTCTAAGTAATTTATTCCCTATTAATCAGAAAGAAATAAAGATAACCTCATATGTACTCGGTACGAAAAATAAATAGCACTTGATCTGCACTTTGAAATATTCTTAATCAGCTTCTAGCAATAAATAGCTCAAGAAAGAAACACTATAATTTTATTTATTGCAATGCTTATTATGCAGTCAGATGGTTTTTATCACAAAGGTCTAATATACTTTCATCTTCACAGAAAAATATAAAATGTCCTTTGAAATCAAACAGACCTTCCAAAGACATCAGTCAGTCCATTGTGAAAATATTACAGCTTTGTCACTTTTACCCAAGAGATTTCTGTCAGTCGCCAATCTGGTGTCACTATAGAATTACAGTGAGAGTACACTATCAATGCCTGCTGCGTCCTTTGGGAAACACAGCTTTGCTGGTTGAACTTTATGATTTAGTCCCAAAGGCAGAAGAACAAAGCTTTGAAAAGCAGACAGGACACATTCTTCTTCTAAAATTCTAAAAAGACAAGATAAAATCTATGTGCAATTGTTTGGTGTCTTACAGATGAAATTGAATATTAAACAAATTTTCTGGCCCGTAATTAGTATCAATTGTCTCTTTGCATTCACTTCAACAAATTACATTGTTTCAGTTTTGAAACGTGCTTGTTCATTTTTAGTATGTTTCTCTTTACCTTACTGGGCAATTACCAGTATAATAATGATTCTCTATAGAGACATAGGTAGGAGGAATACAGCTTTTCCTGTCCTATTCTTAAAAATATAGTTCAAAAGGCATTTCTTAAGGCTAAGCGTGAGTTTATATTTTTATGATAATTATTAAAGAAAAAAATCAAGAAATCTACATTGTTCTCAATGTCTTTTTACTATTATTTCACAATTATAATTTCACAATAAGGGAAATCTAGGCTCAGAAACAGTCATTATATGGAGAGTACATAAAACTAATTCCAGAAAACATCTATTTTACAAAGATTGTAAGACTTTTATTGTTTTCTAGATGATGTTGGATATTATATAACTTGATTATTGAGTAACAGGTATTTTCCCTGTATATTGTATTTCTAGACTTATCTCAGTCTCTTAGACATCTACAGTTGTTACCTTCAAAAACAGTATCTTTCCATCAATGACTATGTATATATTTTGCCATATTCAAAGAAATAGAATTATTTTCTAATAGCTAAACAATCTGAATACACCTATATGTACAAAAATATTTTAATTTTATAAGTTGAGATGATCCTGATCCTTTCATATTAATACTGAATATCAAAATATATGATTTTAAAAATAAAATAATTATAAAGCACTAAGAAATAGCTGACCATGTGACAATAGAATCAAATTAATTTTATTCATAACAAACCACTTCCTTTTAATCATAATATATTGAACAGCTCACTTGTATCTGAAACTACCTTCTTATATACATCTATATTGTAATGACACCTTTAACACTGTGTAAAGAAATTCAAGGACTTAAGAGTCTGATATATAAACTTCCTCATAAAAAGTGAACATTCCTTTTGTTTTCATTCAACAGCTATGTAGTCAAACGATTGGGGGAGGGTTACTGGTCATTTTCTTATTTTATATTTATTCATAACTAGTCTAGTTCCTATAATGTTCTGAGACTCAGAGGCGAAAAGTTCCCTGAAGGGATTAAGGTTCTGCCAATTTAGCCAAAACTATGTTTAGAAAATGTAATGAGTCTTCAAAGATGCAATAAGATGCAACATTTTAAGAGTCCACTCAGTTTTGTTAGCCTTTAAAATACTAGGTTGGAATCAGTTCTCCGGCCCTTTGAGAATTACACACTGAGTTGATTCAAGATCTCTGAGGTTGGCTGGATTTGGTTTTCTTTACCTATAAATCTGAGTAAAGTATTGATCTGCAACTAACAACACTGCATGTGTGTGTGTGTGTGTGTGTGTGTGTGTGGGTGGGTGTATGTGGGTGTGGGTGTGTGTTTCTTTAGCACACTCACAGTACTGCTTATAAGAACTGATGAGCCATGTAGTAAGATTTTGTGAAGTGGCTCAAAGCCTGTCTGGACAAAACCTATTTTGAAATCAGACCAAAATTCCTTTGATAGAAATAAGCTGTTTTGGAGTAAATTAATTCTATAATGCCTTTTTTTTTTTTTTTTTTTTTTTTTTTTTTTTTTTTCTTTTTTAAGGAAAGGTGCAGGCACGAATGGAAGTAAGCAGAGTCGGGCAGGTAGGAAGGCACAGGAGGAACTTTATTTTTTGTATTTAGTTGTTCCTTGTGGTTGTTCCCACTGGTCCCAGGTCTTAAAGCAATACCTTGGGATATATATGAACTGCACCCAAACCCTGCTCCACCAGGGCATGCCATTTATAGAACAAAATTTAAGTCACACATTTTAATGTATTCCAGTAGCATATAGCAAAGCTCAATGTCAAACTGGAGTTAGTTGAATAAACTAGTCTATATTCTCCCCTCTGGTTGCCACTAACAAGACGTGGTCAATGAGCACTGAACTACAGAAAGCACTGGAAATGAAAAACATGCACCAGAGTTTGATGGCATAGTATGAAAAATATCTGCAATATATCTCACCTATTATATACTTAAATTTATAAAGACTGGATGCTGTGAATAATCAGTTATTAAATCTTGTCTTAATACTGTGATGTGGTTACTAGAAAATTTAAGATAACCTATGAAGCCCACATTGTATTTCTACTGTAAAGCACTGGCTTATATATAAATTTGCTGTTAATAGAGCAGAGAGAGAAAAGGACCACAGAATCTCTTCAGAACACTAAGAAATAAGCAATAAACACTCAAAAAGCAATACTTTGGCTTCTGTGGACACTGGCCATTAATCATTCCATAACCATTGGAAGGTTTTTGCTTTGCAGTTTGTTTTTTGTTTGTTTGTTTGTTTAATAGTAAACTAATTGAAGGGTCTGATTAGAAACAGCATGAGACAGAGGATACTAGTTCACATCCCTGGTTTCTGTTAAGATTCCTCTGGGAAGCTATAGAATATATATGCTTGGAACTTGCACCCACAGATTATGATTAAATGAACTGGCTGGGTCACTGAAGCTTTTTAAAATAACACCCTGGATGATTCTATTGCAAAGCAAGGCCTGTGAACCACAATTCACTTAAAGGTCAGAGGATTAATAAACCTATATCCCAGAGATTCAAGGAAAGAGGGTGTAAGGGGTGGACTTACAAAAAATGAGGTTTTAGCCACAATTTTACCCAGGGCATAAGAACAAAAATGGGGTAATTTGCTTTCTCTCAAGAGCCAATACTAATTCTTTGAATGCTTTTTATTGAGAAGGATTTGGAAGATGTGTTAGGACTTTCAAGAAAGTCGTTCTATGATATTAGCAACATCTTTCATGGAGAAATGAAATGGAAAATGGTGTTAACTAATTCTAGAATTTACTACCTAGGTGTACATAGCTATTCATCTGATATACAACTATTTTTATCTTCATTAACTCCAGGTCTTAGCTGAAAGTAATTTTCACTTCATCCTCACCCCTTAGTGGACCACAAGTTCCTTTCAAATCTCCTCCTAGCTTCTTCTGCTCCCACTTGGCAAAAGGGTCAACTTTTCACCTTTTCAGTTGCCTCTTAATCTCATCCTCTTAGCATGTGCTTTTCTAATGAAACAATTTCAAACAGCCATGCAGTCCTTCACTTACTTTGCCCTAATTCAAGACTCTGCAGTGCCTGTTACTAAAGATATTTCCCTTCACTTACTTATTTGTAGAGGTCTGCACAACCAGCCGTAACAGAGATGATAAAGCAAATCTCTCTGGTTCACCACTAAGTGTTTAACAAAATACTGGCACAAGGGAAGTACTGAATAAAGACAGAATTACTAAATTAAAAAAATGAGTAATACTCTTTGTGGCAATATTGACATCGTTGATGAATGCTTTATTTTGAAGGATGGTAACCTTTAAAAAAAAACCTTATGTAATATAATTTGTGATTTATTTGGATTTTCTAAAGTGAATTATACTTTCTGAAAAGGAAAATCTTTAGAAGCATTTTCCTGATGTCAACTTTTAATTTATTAAGATCTTATGTGAGTATATTTATAGGCAAACCTTAATGATTTCAGGTGTTGATCTCCACTTCTGGGATCGTAAACCTCCTAATATTTTTTTATTTCTAAATGTTTGACTTTGAGCTACTTCACACATGATTAAAAACTGCACGGGGAGTGTGGTAAGGGCCTAAGAAATGAAATGCAAATCTGTCATTTTTGCATCTCCTTAGAAATACAAATAAAGTATAATGAGATGATAAGAAAACAAGATAAAATCAGAAATTTTACATTAATGTAATTCTCATTACCATGATTGTTGAGTGGTTATTTCAATTATAAATTATTAAACTCCTACTAATACTTTCAAAATCCTGGGGTCTTTTGAGCATAATGGGAACTGTAATCAGACACAAAATACTACTTCTGGTAAAACCAGAAAAAATGCATTGCACTAGAACTTTCAGTTAAAATAGTCCATTTTAGCAAACATTCTCTTTCTTATATTTAGAGGAATGTTTATTGAAGCACTGTTAGCAAATGGGAAAACTCTTGAAATATTAAGGAGTCATAGAAGGAGACAGATTTTATGTAAATACAGGCAGATCCTATAGGAAGGAGGCACAACAAATGAAGTGAATAAGGTAAATTGCTGAACAGAATACATATAAAAATCTAATTCCATCTATATTTAAGATAATAATATAACACAAGGAGATACGTGCATATAAAAGGGTTCATTTTGAAATATTTAAGTTATATTTAAACAGATCATCCTATTTGATTAAAATATAAAAAATGCTCGCCACACAGCAATTTATCTTAGAAAGACAAATACATCATGCTAATAAAACATGATGAATGAATAAACCTTGTGAACACTACCTTTCCTCTATAGTCTTTGGAGCCACTACATATAAAAGGGATGCAGTAACTATTGGAAGACATTAGCAAGAGATAATGGAAGATTAACGAATGAATAATTGGGAAATTTTTTAGAATGGGTGAACATCATAAGGAAAAATGGCTCTGACAAAATACTTCTGAATGATGAAAAAATGTTGGAAGCCATAGGGGAAATTTTATATAAGCGCTATACACAACAGTTTATTCAAGAGAAGTGCTGTCTATTCAAAAAAAATGTTGGTTATGCTATAACTTCTACGTGAATGTCCATATTGATGTGAGTGTCTATATTTGCCAGACCCTTAGCTTCATCTTCACACGGTCTGTTCCACTCTAAACTCTTTATATAGGTCAAAGCTCTTAAAATTACACCTCAAATTGCATTTACATGATCTTTTTGCTCCACTTAAAGCCACCAGATTTTCATCTCCCCAATAGGAAGTATTTAAAAATTAAAACATGTTCACATATGCTTGTAAATAAAATTACTAAAAGCATATGAGTGTGTGTGTATGTGTGTGTATATTTAAAAAAAATTGCTGATAATCTTCACTAGAAATAAACCATAGTAGCATTGTCTCTCAGATCAATGATCCCTAACAGTTATAAAGCAGAATATGACCGTCCCCAAACATAATATGCCTGAATCTAAGTGCAAAAGAAGCGACAGTGAGACTGGATAGGATATTTAAAAATTCAGCCGAATCTCCATTTGAAAGCAATATTTAGAAATATGTGTACTCAAAAACACTGACATATAGCTTATGTTCCACTCCCAATAATCCCATATATAATTTAAAACTACTTAGATGCCCTCCAGTTATTGAAAGAGTTAGAGTGCTCCCAAACTAAACAACTAAGAAGTCAGAATCAATACTTAAGTATCAATCACAAATTTTGTTTTTCTGACAAGAATATATTTTTAAAGGATAATTGTAGAATTAGGGTTAATATAACAGCTTTGCCTACCAAAAAAAACAAAAAGAAATAAAATCAAGCAATAAAGGAAAGAGAGAGAGAGAGAAAGAAAGAAAGAAAGAAAGAAAGAAAGAAAGAAAGAAAGAAAGAAAGAAAGAAAGAAAGAAAGAAAGAAAGAAAGAAAGAAAGAAAGAGAAAGAAAGAAAGAAAGAGGAAAGGAGGGAGGAAAGGGAGGGAAGAAGACAGCCAAAAAAGAATCCAATAATAGGCATCAAAGTCACATCAATCCCTGTTCTCTAAGTGAACTAATATCTCTACCAGACTTTAAGGTCATCTGTCTTATACAACTTGGATCCATCTATTTTTAAGTAAATAATAAGTGATTCACTGCCTTGTTGGATTTCAACCAGATAAAGGAAAGTATCAAAGAGACTGTCCTACAATGAAGCCTCATAATGTTATCACTGAAATACTAATTAAGACAGATGAAGTGATTATTGGCTATGAGATTCTTTCAGTTAGGTAGAATATGCCAATTCTTTCAATTAGGTAGTAATAAGTGATCGAACAAAACTGCTCCATTTTTCCCAAAACAAATTTGAAATGCTGCTTTCCTTTAAAAAAGAATTTAAGGTAAAAGAGATAGTATATGTATATATCTATATCTATATCTATATATCTATAGATATAGATATAGATATATATTATATAGTCCTGTTAAATAGAACTATTGTAAAATCAAATTTCTTATATAAACTACTTTAAAACTATCAAAAAACTACAAGTTAATGCATTCTGAATCAATTTATTATTTGTGAAAATGACTTATTTTTTCACACTTAAATGTGTAAAGATACTGGTGGATAATATATTTTAAAACTGTATCATGGATAGTATATCTAGTATAATATTTCAGTATGAATATAAAACTGGTAAGTTCAAGATGCCTTCACAGAAAAAACAATCTAAAATTATACTGTAATTGTTAAGAACAAAGAGAATTGGTGGACTCGCCAACATATTTCCTTTCAAAATGGCACTCAGACCACCTTAAAATGAGTTTTAATTTCATTTTAGTCTACTATTTTATCTCATCAAACATTCACCTGTTGCCAAAGAATTTTGGACTAGGTTTTTTCTCCAGCCTAGATCTCCTCAGTCTCTCTGAGAATGGAAATACCCCTAGACTTCTGAGACTGAGAACATCAATCTCACTCAGAAAACAAGAAGATCTGGATTAAACAGTCTCTAAAATGTTTTCAGTTCTGAATATTTACCGAAAGAGTCAAGAAAATATGGATGAACATTTAGTCTTTAACTCATGTCTTTTAAGTTGTAGGTATTAACTAAACCAATATACATCATCCTCTGCTTGCCACCTTTTCAACCATTCTCAGAGCTTATTTTTTTATACCTCTTGCTCCTAAGATGTGCATATCTGATATAGCTTAAGAATTAAATAGATCTCAGTTTAAATCACATTGTCAGCTTATTAATGTTGGCCTCCTGATCAAAATGTTATACTCTTTCTTCATTTTTACCATCTGAAATGAGAACAGTAATCAGGTTATAAAAAAATACTATCTGGGATAGTTGAAAGATTATAAAACCTATATATGAAAGTCTTTATGGCTAACTCATAGTAGAATGAAATATAATAGTGAGAAAGAAGGGGACTGCAGATGGTGAACTTAACATATTAAGGTGCTGATTTAAAATGATGCTTATTTTAATCCTACATAATGTCATGATGTGATGTTTCCTCAATAAAATTAATTTAAAATACAAAAGTAAATTAAATTAAAAATATTTTAACTGAATAAGCACCACCTCGTGTGCAAGGATACTTTCTTCTAACCAGGGGCACTGCTTTCAGATGAGTTTTCCATTGGGGAAATAAGAAATGACCTAGACGAAAGCTATTTATTTCCATTATAACTTTCTTCAATATTTCATATCCCTTATTTTCCCTGCTCACAAGGCTAAATGTAGCTGTAACTCTCTAAGACTAATAAAGCTCTGTTGCCTAGAGTTCCCACACCAAACAAATTCTTCCAGTAAATAAACATTTTCTTGATAATACATACCTCTTGAAAAGAACCATCAAGAAGGGAAATAATAATTGAGAATGCTGGCCATATCAGCAAAATCACATTTAATGAAATGAGTTTGATTTATTAGCTGAGGCCACAACGAAGAGAGATTATTTTCCAAAGGCAGAGTGTTGAAGAGTCTTGGAGGGAAAAACAATGTATACCTAATTAGAAGGGGGGAAAAGACTTAAGTGGAATATATATGTATATCTAAAACTAGGTATCATAACTTAATTCCCTATGGAAAATGCTATATCTTTCTGCACAATCACTCCAGATCAATAGAAGTTCATAGCAAGCACTCTCAGGGGAAGAAAAAGCTTTGCAATTACAGTCCTGATATTTATCTTCCACTTAAAAGGAATACAATGCATGTGATCAAGGTTTAAATGAAGTGTAGTAAGTTGCTTCAAAGCATGCTCATTGTATTATACTTAACATACCTTTTCTATTATTGTTGTTAAATATAGATCTACATAAGTTCTCCTCCAGGAAGAGAAGCATAGAGTTTGAATCCTACACTAAATTTTCTTCAGCCTAAAGTATCTTGATTTAACCAAAAGATGCAGCTTGTGAGTTTCATTTTCTGTGGGACCATTCCATTGGTCCATTCCTCATTTACAAATGACATCCCATTTTTATTTCTTTGTTGTTGTTTTTACTAAAAAGAACATAGCATCAATAGGTAACATACAGTAGAGACTTTTCTTTCCCTTAAACATATGATCCCAATTTAATTATGAAACAAAGCACAGAAAACTATCTCACAAACTAATATCTTGAGGAAGGAAATGCTTACAACTGTCATTGTACAGTATGCAAGGCATTCAACATTGGGATACGAACGAATAAATGCATTTCAGAATTTTCTAACTAGTGTTTCTCCAAATCTGGTGCAATATCACCTACATTGGATTCATGAAGGATGCTTGCTTAAAAGGCTGGATGTATTGCCCCTAGATAAGAACCTCTGGCTATTAAGCAAAATTCTTCACTTTAAACAAGTTGCTTGGATATATCTTACACACACAGCTAAAATGCTCCTTTTTAGAAAAAAAAAGTATTAAAAAAGACAATAGACTTCAAGAATTCAGAAGTGTCTGGTAACTTCATGGCACAATCTAGGAGACAACTTGTTTAAATGTCTCACCATAAGACCAAAGCTCTTTGTGAGTCTTTTCTTTTCTTCCCACATTTCCTCAGACCTCATCTCAACATAAACAGATGAAGCCAAACCAGGTATATATTTTCTACTCTCAGGTGCATCTGCTTGGGCCCCCCATGCCTGGGCCCTTCAGCAGGCTAAATTCTGATTCACATGAAGGGCAGATGCTACCCTATACCAGTTCATTTCCTGAAAATGTCCCAACCTTGTCTACAATCACCCGCACTCAGTTCGTTCGTTTTGACTTTCTTACAGTATTCTTACTTAAATATAATGAACATACCGTAAAATCCATCCACTTGATGGGACCAACATTTAGAAGATTTCATCACCTCGGAGACACTTCACACATTAAAAGTCACTCCACATTCTACCATGAGCCTTCAGACCACCCTAGGCAACCACTAATCTACTTTCTCCTGTGTCTCTTCTAGAAAGTCATATAAACATCAGCTGCACATGCTTCTGCCATAGTACTGCCAACTGCAACCTAACTATCCATTTGTACATCTGCTTTTCAGACCAGATCACAGAGACTAAGGTTCCAGGGTCTGGCCCTGAGCCTGACACAAAAATGAATTAATCAATAAATACTGGATGAATTAAGAAATATACTTCAATTCCTGTCACAGACAAGTGGGGGCAGAGCTTGGATAAATAGTCACCACATATGTGAAACAGACTGAACCACAATGAAAACTGTGCTGGGAAGTTAAGTTCAGACAGAATGGGAGGAGTAGGACAAACCAAAGGCAAGCATCAAGTACCTTCCAAAGTAGTGCTGCTCTATTGAATCAGGCATGCGTAGACTTTGATATAAGAATGGCAGTCCACGAGATTTCCTTCTATATAAAACAACCACTGTAACCAGATCTTGAGAAAATAGCACTTTTGCTACTGTTATTGAGCTACACTACTTTTTTTTTTAAGGGTTAATTCTTTTACTGTTGTTTTACATTTTTGCTTTTCCTTCCCCCAGGCCCAGGTCTCACATATGAGTACTTGGAGTTTACATGGCCTGCACCTTAGCCACTGCGCCACAGGGGTGCGCCCCAGCACCACTCTCTGAGTCCCTCTCCCAGCTCTTACAAGTCCAAGGGTCCTTGTCAGCAGGCTGTGCTAAGCCTTCCTTCTGTTAAGTATCTCAAGTTTGAAAAGTAACATTCTCCTTTCCTTTGATCTAAATCACAATTTCTGTTGCATGAGAGCTACTCACACCACGAGTAATTCAAACACATTAACTGACTGACATAATTGATTGAAAGACTAGGCAAGAAATTGGTCACTTATAAAATTATCATACATGCTCTTGAAGAAGTTTCACAAAACATACAAAAAATAATTAAATCACTCCAAATAGAAAAGTGGGTGAGATTTTTGTTAACTTTTCTTTTATGAACCTGCTTTAAGGCAATTAATTCTCTCTGAGGACAAATACTCATCATATGTGTGTATATACACACGTATATGTATATGTTTCACTTTGCAATATATTGGGCTGGGACTTTTCCATTTCAGTGAATATAAACCTGTAGCTTCCATTTGATAGCTGCATAGCATGTCCTTGTCAAATGTGAGATGATTCAGCTAAGCAACCCTTGATTTCCAGACAACTCGATTTCATTCTTTCCCTCTCTTCCCCACCCCATTCCCTGCTTATTATGAAAAGTGTTGTTAAGAAAACATTTATATAAATGGATCCCTGCACAATTAGTTGATTATCTCTTTGAAATACACTTGCATAAAGAAATTTCTGCAGTCAAGTATATCTAGATTTTATGATTTGATCAGTATTTTACAAGTGGCTTACAGTACATATTCATGATATTTTCAGTATCCAGCAACAGGCAAGGCACAAATCATGGCTTTTGACACTACTGTGCCAAACTGTAAAATCAGTGTTTTCTTAACCTTTCGTAACAAGTGATGACTAAAAAATCCTCAGCTGCTTTCATCATCCTTGACCCTCTCTCTGCCTCTGACCTGTATCCTTTCCCAAATCCATACTCTGCTTTTGCTCTTCACCTTGGGGGTCAAAGCAGCTATAGAAAACACATATTCCTTAATAATTAGAGTACAAAAATTGCACCGCACTGATTTTTAGGGACCCATCAAAATAGAAATACAGAGTTCATATTTTATTTGCATTTCTTCAATTACTAGTGAAGTCAAGTGTATTTAAATTAATGCTTTTTGGAAATCCAATATTTATCTGCCTAAAAGCCTCTTTACCTTAGGTTGTTAACATACCTTATTTCCACCTGGTACATACCTTCGCTATCACATATTAACATTCCATAAGTGCACAGATACATGTTTTCCTGGACTCTTCGTTTCCCCATGACATTTAAAATCTGATCATGTTATGATGAAAGATTATAGCATAACCTCTCCTCCAATACTGTCTGATAGTACTTCAACTGCTTTACATAATTTTTCAGAAATACTTTAAAATCACTTGACACATTTTCAAAATTCAAATAGGATTTTGATTGATTTTACATTGAAAGCACAGAAAATATTTAGAGAGTTCATATCTTCTTGTTTTTCCTCCCTCTGGCCCCAGGTCTCTAACCCTGATCCATGGTGTTTATAACCTGTGTGTTAGTTGTCTGAGCTGGGAGAAGGGGAGAAAAGTCATATCTTTAATGTCTTAAACTTTCTAGTTAGTAACAGCAGTGACATTAGTAGAAATAGTAGAAAGAATAGCAAGTGGTAATTAAATGTTTAGTATGTATATGATGATTTTCCATATGCTTAACATTATTGTCTTTTATTCATCACAAGCCTGCAAATGGAATATTTTCACTATTGAAAATTTGCAGATTGTGATAATGTATCAACAAACAAGCAGTAAACATTGGGGGCAGCATTCTACTCAAACATTTTGAAGAAAAAGACTCCATCTGACAATCTTTAACAATTGGTATGTCCTTCCATTCAAGTCTTAATGTTTCATAGAGTATTTTTTTTTTTTTCCATCTGAGACCTGTTCAAGTCTTGAACTTATATACACACACCTGGTATTTAATTTCTGTTCTGAATCATTACATTTCCTTGATTCATTTCCAAAGTATATGCTAGGCTTTTAGTTAGTGATATCCAAATAAATCTGAATTATTTCTAGTTTAGAAGGCCTATTCTTGAATGGTTATTATTTCTCATTATAGTTTAGCTGCTTTCAATTTTCAGCAATTATTATTATCCAACAATAAAGAAATATGGCTTCAGTATTTGTAATTTTTATACTTCTGGAATTTTCTATTTTCTATTCCTTTGGCTAATAATTCTAACACAATACTGAGAGCTTTAATAGATGTGAACATTAAATTTAACTAAACGCATTTTGAATGCTTAAAAGAATTCTCCAACGTAAGGCCATCAATCATATTGGTTTATAAAATTAAATAGGACAATTTTCTCCTTTATCTATGCTCTCCAGGAATTAAAATAGCCTAAGTTGGTTGATTATTGAAGAAATTTGACTATAAAGTTTTCCAGCTGTATTAAGTATTTTTCAGGTTAGCTCAAGAGCAATCTTCTTATCGGTAAATTTATACCACTTTAGACCACTAAAATATCAATTTGATACAGGTATTCTCTATCATTCCTGATTTTATGTGTTTTCATATTACTTTCTCATATTTAGTCAGAAAAATATTCTGCACTTTATTTACTGATTTTAAGGAATGATTTCCTAAATGCATTTTCAAATTCTGCTTTTCTTCTAATTCATTCATTTGCCCTTTTAGAATTATGAAATAATTCCTTGTACTTTCATTTTGTTTCATAAATATTTTTAAGATTTTTAAGCATATAATTCATTTTTTGAGATGGTAGATTGCTTTTTCTTACAGTTTTGCATGTACCCATAGATTTTGTATGTAGCTTCTTTTATTTTCTATGTAACCTGTAAGTAAAATTTAAATTTATTCTTTTTAGGTTTGCCATTTCCAGATCTGTTACATTATTTTTAAATTACAAACTATGTACTATCACCTATTTTTCACGATTTATTGAGGGTTTTTTCCCTAAGCATATATGTGGCTAGGTATAATATACTGCAAATGAAATATATAGCTTTCCGGACAATGAACTTTGCTTATTTAAATAGTACAAAGTTTGCTGCTCATCTATGGGGTGATCTTATAAATATGATCAGTAAAACAATCATTGACATTATTTATTGCATGTTTATTTCCCATAAACTAAATAAAATGTGTTAAGCTCAATTACTCTCTTTTACATTTTCAATGTGCAATTCAGTTGCAATACATGACATTATAGGTAGGTGCATATTTTTGGAGATTTTGTGATTTTTCAGAGTGTTATAAAAAAATCTCTTCTCCCTCTCCAATGACTTTGTAAGTAAGAAAATAAATTAAATTTTATATTTTGTGGTCACATGTGATTTACACTCAAGAAAATAATTACAATAAAACAATTAAAATTGGCCAATAAAACAATGCACACATTAAACCATAAACCAAGCCTTGGGAAGACATAATATGGCCTGAATCAACATGCCCATTTTATTATAATAACATCCTTGAGATCTATATCACTGAATGATCAAATCAGAGTATCTCAGCCTGAGTTCTTGTATTTTATTATTCCAACTATGAACGAAGGAGTCTAAGAATTTATTTATACGTAATTTTTTATAACATTCTGAATTCAAAGGTTACATGACTAATGTTCATTTTCAACACTGTTCTGCAAAGAAAAGCTATTGTTCTAGAAAGAATAAAGCAAATTAGAAGATATTTAAAAATCACGAAGTTTAAGACAGACATACCAAATTCCTATGCTGCCCGTATATCTAGAAAAAATGGGGAAAGAATGAGAACAGGCAAAAAAAAAAAAAAAAAAAAAAAAATCAATAATTAAATGCCAGAGTTGCTGTCCTATGCTATAACCTGTAAATAGTTATTTTATTTTAAATTAATGAAAATTAAATAATTCTCAGTGCTCACGTTATGGCTAGAGGCTACTGTTTTGGATAGCACAAGGAGAGAACATTTTTATCATCACAGAAAGCTATTCTAGACAGCAGTAAGGACGTCTATTTTTCTTCCTAGGAATAATGAAAAGTAATTCTTATTATTTTTCTTTTTCACATCGGACAACTGAGGTTCAGAGAGAAGAAAATAAATAGCATGTTTACATTCAGAATATTAGTAACTGACAAACCAAAGACTTTACCTCAGTCCTATTTGATTGCTGAGTTTCTGTTTTTCCACTGACTATGCCACACTGATTGGAGGAAAGAAACTCAGTATCAGGATGGCCGAAGTCAGTACCTTGCAACTTCAAAAATATCACCAGAGGTGACACTGGCATGGACATTTAACCCTAAGGTTGGTAGATTCTGAGCCTCATGCTAGTCTCTGAATTATGTAGTGGTTCTTAATAGCACTACATGTTCTTGATGAAATTCATCTTGCATCTCCTATTTCTCCACTAGCTTTCATAGCTGGTAAAGATTCAGCAACTGTGCCAATAAATATATTTATATTGAGACAATTACTGTGCTCACCCAGCCTAAATACTATGTCACACTTCACCCTTTATGTTCTATCAAGGTTTCCCTTTTTCACTGTTGTGGGTGGAATGATGTCCATACACACACACAAAAAAGACATAGCTAATTTCTAATCCGTATGAATGGGACCTTATTAGGAAAAAAAAAAGATTTTGCAGGTACAGCTAAGAATCAAGAGAAGTAATCAGATTAGGGGTGAGCAGCAAATCTAGTAAATACAGTAAAGTATCAAGTGTCTTACTAAAAAATAAGGATGGGATATTTGAAACAGGATGAGAATACCAAAGGGACGCCAAATGAAGATGGTGTCATAGATCGGAGTGTCCCATCTAACAAGCCAAGAAACATCAAGGATTTCTGGTCACCCCCAGATAGTAGGAGGGAAGAATGAAAGTGATTCTGAGCCTCCAGAAAGACTCAACCTTGCTAACACTGATTTCTGACTCTGGCCTCCAAAACCATGAGGGAATGAATTTCTGTTGTTTCAAAGCCACCAGTTGATGGTAAATTGTTACTATAGCCCTAAGAAGCTAATAAAACCACCATCCTGTCAGTATTTCTTTTTCACAGCTTTGGTGTCTTTCAAAGCAGTTATTGCTCCTTCCATAATGCCCAAAGATGTAATCAAGACATTCTTGTGACTGACTTTCCAATTAACTACAAGGAAGCAAAATCTAGATGAACACCTGAAGAAAAATGTCAAAAAGATATGAATATTAGGTTATGGGAAAGTAACTCCACTTTCTCTTTAAAATGTGGTTAACTGACTGGATCCAGAGCAAGTTCTTTCTTTCTTGTTGTTTTTTTAAGTTTTGAATGAACTCTCAAGCAAGATAAGCCTAAGGCGACTTAATGACAAAATGCGTAAAAGTATCTTGATCAAACACTGCTTGAAAAGTGAAAGAAGTTTAATACCACTGACAAATAATGGTTCATTGAATATGACATCCATTTAATGATATGCAAATTAATTATTATGCTACACGCTGAGATGAGAAAAAGAACACACAAGTTTACATTTACTTATTGCTCTTCTTGATAGCCGTGTCCTGTCTTTCCCCAGCATCTGCAAAAATCAATTTCAACACTTTTCTAGAACATCATCTATCTTTTTATAGTCACCGCCTTCCTTAAACCTTATAGAAACACTCTCACAAACTCAAACAATTTGTTTAAATTAGTCCCAAGTTCCTAATTCTGTGAAATGTATGTAGCTGGTTTCTTCTACAGTCTAATTCTAACACATACTTTTTATTCTCCACATCGTATTCACTCAGGCTCTTACTATAAATTATAATGGGATGTTCACCGTAAGGACAGAAAACTGTGGGTGAAAAGCCAGGAAGAAAGTGAAACCTCAATCGAGGAAAGTGAGCTGAGTACCCCTGGAATTTAAGGATGAGTGTAGAAGAGGGTGTGGGGTGAGCGAAAGAACATATGAAAAGTGACCTGTCTTCTAAAGATGAGAAAAGGTCTGGGCCAGCGAGGTGCTGGCCTTTAGATCATAGCAGCAGTGACCCAGAGACACAGGATCTCTACAGCCAAAAGGCTTGAAAGCTTTAACAGGGGAAAAAGGACATATTGTCTGAAGTTTATGTACTTGATTTTATTTATAGAGGAAAAGAACATAAAATGCATTCAATTCCAGAAACAGAAATGAAGGATTAATAGGAAAAAAATATATGTCTTTGCAATTTTGATGAAGTGGAGTCTTCAGGTTTTGCTGAGAAAACACACAAAATATCTGAAGCTGTTTAGAGGAAAATGATTAGGAGGTATTCAGGCCTTGACCATTTAATTTACAAAGTAACCTGTTATCATGTGTGTTTGTTTTTCTTTAAATGAGGTAGTCTATAAATGACAGTAGACTCAAAGAAAATAGCCTTTATGATCATTTGAGCCTAATTGGAAATTATGCGATCCTGCAGCTTCTTGGTTGCTTAGTTAAGAAAGACCATGTATATTCAGGTAATGAAAAGACAAGGGAAAAAAATAATAACCCTTGGAAACAACAACAACAAAAAACCCAGCAGCATCAAAACTAACTAAAGGTTCACTGTGAATGTCATATAAGCCTAGGACTCTTCACAATCCACCATCCACTCTTACCTGAGACTTCAACCATGCACTTTGGAAACTTCACTGCTTGCTGACTCTATAAGAGAATAGCAGACAATAGGAGTTATTGTATCATAATTGATAAGCAATTTGTCTGCAACTGATGGTTCGTCTCTAAGTTTCTATCTATATAGAAGGTCTTTATGTCACTAAATTTACATATGCTCTTTTAACATGCTGCTTGATTCCAGTCAATAGGAATATACTCGATGCTCTTTACTGTTACATTTTTTAACACACAATTTGATCAAGTGAGAGGACATACATACTTGAGGCTCTGCTATAAAGGATCAAAAATTCTTGATGGCTGAGATCAAGCATCTTTTAAACGGTGTTATGTTTAATGTTCCTGTTTGTCCTCTGTTCTTGGAAGCAGAATGTGGAAGTTGGATGTAACTAGTAAAAATGGTATTACCTGTATAAGTCTGAGTGGTTATGTGCACTTATATATGCTCCCATATATGTATGAACAGACACACACACTTACATACAAATACACACTTTGGTTTAGAGATCGAAGTGTAGACCAGTGGGAGCTAAGGAACACTGCATAATATTAACTAGTGATCACAATAAAAAAAATTGCCACATACAGCCTAAAATATATTTAGGAGTTGCACTGACTAAATTGTTGTATATAGTTTTCAAATCAAAAACCTCTGGAAAATCAGGGCATTTTGTACAGCTCAGAAGGAAGATAGACACAGAAAAAGAAAAAGATTAGTTGTGAGAATACAGTCTTGGATAACAGGTTCAGGTAAGGGGCCAAAGTCGCTGGATTTAAGACAACAAACCAAGGGTAGATGTAATTCCACTTAATAGAAGTCCACTTGATACGCATTAAGTATTTCTAAAATGTACTTAATCTAGAGAAATAGTAAAATATTTTGAAAACTGTTTTTCTCCACAAAATTTGAAAAGGCTAGGACCAAACACTTTTTAACATTAAGTGACAAAATGGTGACATACATTTAAATAAACTTAAATGTATTTATATAATTAGAAGTGTATCTGAACATACCTTTAATATTATTAATACATTTGTATAAGTTCATACAATAATTAATAAACATCTGTGCATATACACATACAAGCATTCAAATACTATTTCCACCACAGAAATAAAATGAAATAAGGAAGGGAGTTAATTGTGGATGTATATGTCCCTATATCTGCACTTATAATCCAAAACATTATGCAGTCAGCTATGAAACTGGTTACTGAGCAAAGCTAAAATAATGCTAACTTGCTGGCTAATTTGAACTTCAGTCCAAATAATTGGTTCTATTATTAAATAATTCTGTAGGATAACTGTCGAAAAATATCGCATTACCTCACACTTGGCAAATAGTGAGTTAATGCTGATAAATCATGGATATATAAACTTGTTTTTATTCCTACACACTATTTTACTTTTTCTAAAATCAGAAGTAGAGTTACAATAATCAAATGTCAAGTACTGATAATGGCCTACTAAGTATCAGCACAAACTCCGAGGAAACTGGAGCTAAGAGTTATTAAATAACCCACTAAACAGCACAGATTTGAGGGAAAATCACTCTCGGATCCAGGCCACCTTCAGTGTTATCTCTGATAATACAGTACCAAAAATTTTTTTTTCATGCGACGATTCATGTAAGAATTAATCACAACACTACAGCAATTCCAAGTATTTAAGAACATGCATTTACAAACATTATTGCTTTATATTAATTATATTACAAAATCAAAGGCATTCAGTCATATCTTATGAGATAATTTCATTTTTGAGAATTTGTCTTAAATAAGTGCTTTTATACATCAACATACAATGAAAGTGTTCACTTACTATTCTATCATGAAAATGTAAAAAGAAATAACCAAAATGTGTAATTAATAAGGAATTTTTAATAATTTCTTCTACAGTCAATGAAATAACACGTGGATACTGAAGCAATTGTGTGGTTGAGATATTTAATTGTGTAGATATATGTAACTTCAAAAATGATTATGCAAGATGCTATGATAAGTATATCACAAGGGAATAAAACACATAAGACACACACACCACACATCACCATATATTTGTGTTTATTATATTCTGAACTTGAATATTATATTTTAGGTCGTTACAATTAAGAACAATTTCAATGTCAGAAAAAGGATACTGAACCTGTGATTGAATCACAACTGTATAAAGAAACACTAAATGGTGGTTGTAATGAATGACCTAGCTAAAAATACACAAATCAAGAAAAATCTTTAAAATATTTTAAGGTGAGTTAAAAAGCAAATTGAAAAACACAAAAACAAAACAATGAAGTGAATACAGAATGAATTCTAAGAGTTCATTACCTTTCAAATTAGTTGTTTAAACTTCAGGTTATAATTAAATATATTCTGGTTGTATTGGAACTCTTGAATTTCGGTTCTGTAAGAGTTAGCGAACAGTCCCAATAAATATTAAAATATGAATACTTCTGCTGGAAACGTTTTGATTATATAATGCAGTTATTTCTCACAAGTTTTCTTTTTTCCAATTTTGTTCCCTAGGAAATTTTCTTTCTCTTATCCTTAAGCTATTTTCATTAAAAAAAAAAAAAAAAGGATATTCTTGCATTGCATATTTTGTCTTTGCAGCCTTTTAAAAAAGGTAGTCACTGATGGTCACTGATGCACAAGCCTCGGGGGTGGTACTATTTTGGAGAACTTGATCTTACAGGTTATATGTCAGTGCTAATGAGCTAAGTGGATTTAAAGATGATGATTTACAGACAACACACTGAAGGAAATAAAAGGTATGACTCAATATTCCAATTTATTCATTTATAAAAGAAACACAACAATTACCAGCTTTGATAGTACAAGAGCCCCCCATCTTTTTTATTCCCTAAGAAAATGTATAGAAGGCAACGGATTAGCCGAGTGTTGCTTGATGAGCACTGAATTCAAATATATTAAGCAATAGATCTCTCATAATATGTATGTATATATATATAATCAAACCTACCGCATCAAGCACGCAAAAAGCTAACACTGGCCTTCTTTCCTAAGGGGTACCCATATGAAGATCAGCAAATTCTGCTTTTGGGATTCTGGCTTTATTTGTCAGTATGTTTTCCACACACATTAGAATATTGTCTCAGCAATATATTGTTAACACTGTCAATTAGATCACAGCTGCTTACTTGGTGAATATATTTTATTTTTGATAGAGACCTCTGTATGTGTAAATTTGGTCTCATATTATGAGATGTGTTTTGGCCCATCAATCCGTGATCATTTATTTGAAATCTTAAGAGATTTCTGAGTTGCCTTTTCTTTTTTTTTTTTTTTTTTTTGGGGGGGAGGCATTGTTTTTCCCTTTATTTTAGATTACATTACATTTAATAAAAGATTTTGGGCGTTATTCAAATTTTAAAGAAGTAGTGTTTGAGATTAAGATATGGATGAGTTTAAATGATATTTTCAACCTAAGATTGCTTAGAACATTTGTGAATTGTTTTTAAATGGATATATCATTTGTAATTCTGTAAGCAACATTTCATAACTAGCAAAATCATTGTCCTCAGTGTTATTACCTTTGGGTTAGTCATACAAATTAAAGTTACCTTCCCTGATTTTACTGGAGTTGTAAAAGGCAGAACTAGGGAAATCAGAAGTATTGCAAATATTTAACAATTTGATTTTAGAGTTGTTAGTCGCAAAGTAATTCCAGATAAATCAACTGAAACGAAATTCCCAAGCTTCACAAACAGAAAAAGGCAAAGAACTTCATCATCACGTAATTCTATTTTATTCTAGATTTTTCACAAGTCGCTGGGTCCAACATTTAAATATACAGAGCATTAATTACATTAATAATCTTATTTATATGCAATTAATTTAAAAAGCTGATCTGAGGGTGAATTCTGTTTCAAGGATACTTTGAAATCTCTCATTTCTAATGATTTCAGTCAAATGAATAATCATGATTATATATTTCATTTGCACTGTTGTTGCAAGCATATTTTTTATAATAAATGCACAAATTTAAGGGGGATTGCTAAGTACTCCTACTTCAAATTTTAAACCAAATTTGGACACTGCTAAACTAGAAAACAATGTTGGTTGAACTGCACATTTTTAAAAAAATTTAGAGTTATAGATAATTCTCTGTAAATATAATTATCAAAGCAATTTGGACACAAGTTTTACCAAGTCAATACCAGAAATTTGAACACTAAGACTATAATTAACATTGCTTTCTACAATTAACTATCTCAAGGTTATTTTCCCTAAAACTTAGCAAACCCAAATGTTGATATTTCTATTTTTATAGAATTAAGAGTATATTTTCACACACACTTTTCATTTAACTGAAAAAGTTTAAATATATATGACATGTTTTTTAATTTGTTTTTGTCAAAAATATTATTAACTGCTTTAAAGGCAAAATTAAAAAAAATACAACATACCTCATGAGTTTACTAATAAACATCATCTTATGTAAACTATGACAGAATTGTAAAAGATACAGACTACATACACAAAAGAATTATCACTGACCTATTACTATATTAAAGTTAATAAGCTTTTAAATAGTTGATTCCATAGTTAACAATCAAATTTTAAAGAAATGAGCAGCAAATCAGTTTTATACATAGATCTACAGGGGAAAAAAACATTTTAAAGCAGTTAAGAGTCTATATGACTTTAATATATTTTGAATCAAAAAAGTTGGCACATTATAATATGCAAATATTAAGTTGTTACGTAAGTTTTGTGAAAAGTGTAAATAGTGTTAACTTTAATAATATTGTTCACTATAAGCAGTGGTTGGATCAGTTATTTTTAAAAAGACCTACAATATAAATAAGGATACATGCAAATTATAAATTTAATTTACTTGAAACTCAAAGACTTCATATATCACACATACTAGTGCAAGACATTGTATTTAATTTCATCATAAAATAAACTTATTTCAATAAGGAATTTTTATGTAACATAAAATTGAAGCTAAATAACTATGTAAGACCTAAGAAAAGAAAATTATATTTGTCACAAAACATTATTCTCCAGTTTTAACTTCTTGCATTACCTTGAACCTATCTGAGTTTTAAAGAAAACTATCAGTATACTTTTTCATTTTATAAGAACTTATGAAACATAGGAGGACCGTAGTAAGTATAAAGCATTTAATTAGATGTTTATCCTTCAAATAATTTTTATCACGCTGTGGATGCGCCCTAAATTTGCATACTCTTCAGGAAAAAAAAGCTTAGAGGCGGAAAAATTGACGTATTTATTTTTTTCAGTAATATAATCATTTAACTTTAAAATCCATGCTTAGCCAGATAACATTATCCTCTCAGAATATTCTATTCTACTGATTGATATTAATTAATACACAAAATCAAAACATACAAACACAAACAGAAAACCACTTATCATTTCAAGTTGTCAACTTTACTGATATATGGATTTGTGTGTTTACTTATGTCCTAGCTAAATTTTTATAGCTTACATCTAAAAGTATTTATCTTCCTAATAATGGAATTGATTCTTAAAAATTGAATCAACAACTTCTAACTTTTACTAGATAACTCTTCAAAATCAATCTATGCTGGATAGCATAATATGACTGCCAAAATACTTTTCATATTAAAAAAAGTTCATGTGACTAGTTTGCCTTAATTAACACTAATAAATAACAGATTGAGTCATAAAGCAAAAAATAGTAATGACTCACTTCATTAATGATTTGATATTTGTTACCATATATAAAAATTAAATATAGCTAACAAAAATGTAAAAATCTAGGTAATTTAATAAACATATATAAATTGGAGGGCAAATATCCACTGTGTAAATGGGTGTATCCTCACCTACTTTTCTTCTACCCTCATGTAAGAGAAGCTGGCAAATTTACATTTTTGTTCTCATTAGCGAGGGACACTAGTTCATCTAATTCTTTAGACCGAGCAGTTTTAAATTTTCTATTTTGCATGATAATATTCTAAACTGGATGTTAACCTCAAAGATTCCTGTCAATCAATAGTATTTACTATAAAAATCCAATAAAAAACTGTAAATTTCTACTGTACTTTACTAATTATAGTGTATTTAGTGCTTTACTATGATTTGTATTATTAGTAAAATTAGAAGCAAAATATAGTAATAATGTGAAGTTTTGAAGAATATATGAACTAATATAATTTTTGAACTTTTTTAAAAACACTGTTACTCAGTCTTTTAATTTGCCTACACTATTACAAATACCTTTAGTTTAGGCACAAAGTTATGAGACTGGTTTAAACATTAAAAAAAGAAACGTTTAAAACATTCGACCTGGAAAACAGGAAATAATTATTTTGAACATGAAGGTGTTGTAGAATAAGAAAATCGTAAGAAATACTCCTATTGTCATAAAAAATCTCTAGCTAAACAACTGTGGTCATCTAGTAATTTCAGGTAGTGAATTCTTTCATGATTATGCTTTCTGTCTTTAATTATCCCTTTCTTCAACAATCTCAAATCTCCTTCCTTTTGAAAAGATTGACTTGAAAGATATGTTCATTGTAAAAACTCACAAATGATTCTGTTGGATTCTTAATTTTCACTGATTGGCTACCAAATTTTGATCACCCACCTTTATAGTCATAACTTCTAAATACAGGTTCTATAAAACTGTGAAAGACAGTTTTCCACTATTACAAAGACAATGCCTTGTCCAAAAATTTTAATCTTTAACATTATCAATAGTCCATTGAGTGTGTTATATTTAGGATAAATCACAAGCTATGCATTAGCTTGGAGAGCAGTGGGATAGCTTATCCAATCATCTTTCTATGGTTAAATACCTCCAAAGCCATAAAGCAGAAGTGGTAATTTCCTGCACAATCACATAGAGCAAATCATCTAAAGTCCTTGGACTTCAAAAATAATTTTAGATAATCAATGAAACAAAATCAAAATTATCAATATTGTAAGAACAAAATTGCACTCATGTTAGAAATGTGTGTATATAAACACACACTAATTTAAATGAAAAAACATTAAATACAAGATATTTGAAATCAATTCATCATTAACACATAGAGATTAAGTGTAAATTGGAAACAGTATCTGAAATAAATCCTGAGATCCTCGTTATTTCTACTAATACTTATATTCCGATATATCTTAACTGCCATAGTCATTCAGAATAATTCGTATTTTTTTTATAATTTTTGTATATATTGCTTCAAACCTTTTCTCCTAATTTCGAACTAAAGGTACCCTCCCAGGAAAACACAAGCTTTAGATATATATGCACTTTCTATAAATTATAAGTGAAAGTCATATTCAGTCATAATTTACATTACAAGTAAAGTCAAAAGGCTGGTGACAAGACAGAAATTAAGGTTTCATCGTTTGTTTGATCTTCACTGACGGGTAAAGCTATTTTATCTCTCGGATGATAATTTAATGGAGACGAAACAAAACTCATTGCTTCTTCATAATTTCTCAATCCCTCTATATGTTTTTAAAAGCTTCATTCAGTTGGACTACATCTAAATCTAAACCCAATAGCTATATTTTAGGCTGTGGGGAGAAAACTACCTAATGTAGTTAAAACAGAATAAAATTCTGAGAATACAATGGAGATACAAATAAAACAGAAAGTGAATTAATATCATTACAATAACAAGTACAAACAGATGGCAAACGTAATGTTCAACTGATATCAAGATCCTTACGTGACATGTAGACACATTGACACCGTTAAAGAATCCATTTTTTGATGTTCTAGTCTTTAAAATTTAAATGTTAATGACTAAAGAATTTTCCAAAATTCATCAATACAATATGCTGCCAACTGCCATTATCTAGTCTTAATGTCTTAATGTCATCTCTCTCCCCCCAACCCCCACACCTACCTACCTACCTACCTACCTAGCTACCTATCTACCTACCTAATGTTTTCTCCTTAAACCTGAACTCAGTTTTGATAGTGTTTTACATGATTTGGTCAAATACTTACATGAAGAAGCCCACTATAATATTTATACAATATTTAGACAATTGAGTTCCAAAATATAATTTATCAGTCTATATATCAATGTCATATCAAAATAGTATCAATTTTAACAACATTTCTTTGTGTTTGAGGTAACAGAAAAATCTATAAACATAGCAGAATTTTTTTGAAAATATATATCTCATAAGTGATAACCATAATATATGCAATTCGAACTTATTTTATTAAATTGACATTGTTATTATCTCATTTCTTAGGTATCCAAAAGAACTATGCTTGAAGAGTGTAACATGTTAAAAACAGTGATATGAAATTAGCAAATTTCTGGTTCTCAAATTTTTATACATTTCAAGAAGGCATGCAACTTTTAGCCTGTTCCCCTGAAATCCTTTTCTTGGATTTTTGAAGGAGTGTTCAATGTAATAAATTTAGAAAAAAAAAAAAATCCATCATCATTTTATCTGTGTGGCAACAGGCAGGATAAAATTAGTTCTTTCAGAAAGGTAATTGTATTATTTTACAACATGGGCAGTTCCAAGCTTTCCTTACTATTACAAGAGTTTATAGGAAATACAGTTTCAGAATACACAATAAAGAACATTTCTAAAGAGATCTATTTAGAAAGTGATCACATATTTTATAAACATGTGCATTGATTGTGAAACCTATTTATTCAAATGCTTACTGGGGCAACATTTTCAAAAAGTATTTTATCAGTATTCTCTATGCTCCTTCAAGTGCTTGGTACATAGCTGCAACTTTAAAAACTGAAATTAAAATGATACCTAGTTGGACTCTTCCAAACAGTTTTATACTATACTAAAATCTACAGTAGAATTCATTAAAAGGTGAAGAAAATGGAGACTGGGTTCAAGTCTTTCTTTTCTGAAAAAGCTCAACAAAGCACTTAAATTTCTTAAGCCTTGACTGCTCTGTCTGCAAAATGGGCAGACTATATATCTTATTAACTTCAGTTATTGTCAGATGCACAGGAGTATGTAAAGTTTTATAAGTTATGTAGAAAGACAAATTGTCTTTCCAGTTCATTGTTGGTTCCATAATTATAGATGAACAGATAAAAATTGTAGCTTTCAAAAACTTCTGTCTTTGTATCTAAATGGATGATTAATGTGCTCAGGGTCATGCAAATTACAAAACTCATATAATTCTTGGGAAGAAGAATCAACAGCAATTCACCAGAATGACTTAAAAAAAAAAAAAAGTTTATCAACTTTTTCCCTTCAATTTTGGCTACAGTAGAAAAGCCAAATTCTAGGAAATAGCATACCTGCCTACCTTAATTTTGTAAAACACTGCATTCAGGTTATTAGAAAGCATTCCAACTGATAACATTTGCTCACTTTTCAAAGCAAGTTTATGTAGCCTTTTAGACTATAACACAATCATTAGATTTCTGTTCTGGCAGAATGCGTTGCTTTCTGTGGTACACTGTGAATGACCCCAAAATGTAATCACAGGGCTAGTTAATATATCTGACATGAAAGAATTATATTATACTCTAATCAGTCAAAAAACTATTTTTAAATGTTTTATAAACGAGAGGGGGTTTAGAAATCTGAAGTTTCTACGGATACTGCAATCATTCAGTGGGTATGAGTTATTTTTTTCAAATACGACAGAAAATTCAAGGTCTCTCCTAAAATAAGTCCCGAATGCATTTATGCTATCATTGTGATTGAATCGGAATAAATAAATGTTACGCAGGTTCTAGCACAGTTTTCCACTGCTCCATCTGCTGGATATGCCTACATCTCCTGCACCCAGTGGTAATCTCTAAAAAGTAACATCAACTAATTCAGCAGGTGGCTTCCAACCACTCAAACACGTTGCTTCAGAAACTTACTGTGACTTTTAAATTTTTGTTTCACGGAGAGCTCCAGCTCCAACCATAAAAAAAATACAATAATAATGAAAAAAGAATCCATAATCGCCTGTAAAATACTAAAAAAGAAATGTTTCCCAGTAGGTGATATATTTCAAACAAGAAGGAATGTGCTATTCACTACAGATGGGAGCACTGCTCCAAACATACTAATTTTAACAATTAGTGGAGAGGTTGGATAGTCGTTCACCTAAACTAAAAATGGAAATCAGATGCATGAAAGTTCTAAAGAGATTTTTTTAAGCCCGCCTAACCATAAACACAGCAACATCACAAAGGAAAAGAATGCCTCTCTAGACACGATTTACCAAGAGATCAGAGCCCTAGGCGGTTTTCTCTGCAGTATCTTTGCAGGCAGCTGTCGCGCTCCCAGACTAGGCAGCCTCACTTTTCCTCCTTCTCCTAGTCCCAGACGGGACAACCTACAGCTGCTGCCACCCGCCAGGCCGCTGTCCTTGCTGCTGCCTTCACCGCTTAAACCCAGGGCTGCTACTGCAAAGAAAGGGTTACTCCTCTCTTGGAGTCAAGTGGCTGCAAACTTCCCCTGCTAGTCGTGTACCTTTTTTCACCCCTAGCAAACTTGCATGTCCTTCCGTGCAGAAGTAGCTAGGAAAACCATGACAGGCAGCACCGGAATAAAGGACACCCCAGGAAGGTAAGACCTGCGACTTATTCACAACCGCGATCTCCATCCAGATGGGAAGCACTGCTGCCCGCGAAGCCGCCCCCACCCCCGCCCCGCCCTGCAGCCCCGCCACCTAGGTTCCCCTCCAAGGTATCCACGTCGCCAGGGAGAGCGGTTGCAGCGCCGCGGGCGTGTGCGACGTGGAGGTAAAGTTTGACAAACGGGGACCACTCCTGGAAAGGGAAAAAAAAACTAGGCAGCCAAAAACACAGGCGAGGTGCGCTAGTGTAAAAGCTTGCATGGAAGTGCCACGTACCTTTCAGCGGTCGCCAGGCACCAAGGCAGAGGAAAGAGCGTCGCCGGAGGTGGCGGGGCGAGAGTCCAGCCCCGGCCGCGGGCTCCCTCCCGGGGTGAGCGGAGCCGCCGTCGCCGCCGCGCCTGGGCGCAGGGCCGAGCGGCCGCCGCCGCGCCAAGGGCGCTGGGCACCGCCAGTCACTTGGCCCAGAGAAGTTGGGCAGCCTCAGCCGGGGCCTCGGCAACCGGCAGGAGCAACACGTTTAGTTTGAACTTTCCAGCTCCAGTCCCAGCAAATACACACTCACGCACACACACACACGCGCGCGCGCAAGGAGAGCCTCTCAGAGGCGAGCGAACAGGCACCGGGGGCTCTCTGGCCGCGTCTTTCTCTCTCCCTCGCTCTTATTGGCGCGGAGGTTATTGTTTTATTTATTTATTTCCTCCTCCCGCTCCCGGCCTCCGCGCTCCACCCCCTCCCGCGCCCCCTCCCCCCTTCCCCTCCTCGCGAGTCGGCGAGGCCGGAGCTGCGGCCGCGCGGCGGGCCGGGGTGGGTGCGCGCTGGGCGGGGACCCCGCGCGCCAGGCTCGGGGGCACCCGGGAGCCGGGGCGGGGCGGGCGGGGAGGAGGAGGCGGAGGATGCGGAGACGGCCTCCGTGGAGGGGTAGGAAATAAGCTCTCGGCCCCCGGGACGGTGCTGCGCGCAGTCCGCTCGCTGCGGCGACGGAGACGCGGGGCGAAGGCTGCGACCCGGCCGAGGAGCCGCGCGAGGGGCGGCCGCCGCGGTGCGCCCGGATCCGCTGCGTCCTCCGCTCCGCTGGAGAGCGGGGTCAGCAACCTCCTCCTCCAGCACCGCCGCTGCCGCCTGGCTCCCCTGGCTTCCCCGAGATGCTGGCCCTAACCCCTGGGGGACGCTCGGAGGCGCGCCGCTACCGTTTAACCCGGGAAGACGCTAGTTTGCGTTTTTTAATGGTGGTTTAAGTGCTACGCAGTTCAGCTACCCCTGCTTCCCTTCCCTCCTCTCCCGCGACTCTTCGGAAAGCGGCAGTCTAAGCCCCGGCGCGCACCCCGCGCGGCGGCCGGCTGGTTTAACCCTCCTTGGAAATGAAATAGGTGCCTACAGACCACAGCCTGCAGGCGCAGCTCGGGACGCCTACGTTAAGCTCCAAATCCACCTACGAGATCCGGAGCTGCAAGGTCTTTGCTGCCCTACCGTTCGCCCCCAAATGAGCCCTCAAATGTCAATTGACCGCTGGTGCCACCGTCTATCGGTAACAGTCTACCTGGTTCCCAAAAGCTGCAGGAGGGATGACCTTAAAGCCGGCCTCCCTCCCCCACCCCTTGCAGCCTGAAGCTGGGCTGGAAAGAGCCCAATTCTGATTGTATGAAATCCTTCACCACTTGCACCTTCGGAGCTGCTTCTCCACCGCAAATCCCTTCCAGGCTTCCCATTAGGTAAACCCGTTATTTTTGTTTTGTTTTGTTTATTTCTGTGTCTTTTTTTGTTTTCTTTGTTTGTTTTTGCTTTTTGTTTATTCTTTTAAGGACTAATGATTCCAATCGCAGAAAGGGAAAAAAATCCAAAGGAAGTCATTCTAGAATAGATCTAGATAAGTAAACAGAGCCAGTAAATTAAGCGTCATCTCAAATGCTAGAATGCATAGCTCACCACTTGGATTTGGAAATAGCGTTCTTTTCCTCCGTGGTGCTTTGCCCTCCAAAGTTCTAATGAGCTTGACTATTTTTGCTAGGACCGCAGATACAAAAACACTGTGGCACTGGGTGTTTACAATGATCTCTTCGAGTATGTGAAAAAACAAAAACAAAAAAAAACGTTTGATTTCTTTTCTGTCCAAGATTATCTTCCAGTTTCTCTGAAATGCATCCACGAATATCCATTCCTTTTTGTTTTGCATCTTTTTTCTCAGAAATTCCTTGGTATATATACAAATACTTCTTAAAGAGATGATATTCCATATACTTCACATTCTCATTGACATCAGGAGTAAGTCCCCCAGAGGTCAGATAAGAAACAGGTGAGGTTGTAAAATGGGAGAGAGTGGAAAAAATACTCATTTTTTTCAGCCAATTTTGTTCTCTGGCCCCAGATTGAATGTAACCTGTCATTTTCAAAGGTAAAAGGGAAGCACTGCTCTTTTGACACCAACTCTTCCCTTAATTATGAAGCACCAGCTTAGTACTCAGAAGAGCCAGGGTCTAGAATTTAAGACCCTCCAACTGAATGGAGGAATTAAGAGATAAGTCCTCAAAGACCGGCACAGAACTCACTGGGCACCGGTGGTGTGCATAGGGGGTGCTGGTTTCTGATAGCATCTCTGCCAGAAAGATGTTTACTTCAAATCTGAAAGGACCACGTATTCTTTTAAACTTAGGTCTTTGAAAGCACGTGTATTTCTCTAGAATTCTCTAGAATGCTCCAGAGTTAGGCAGCTTCCAGGATGGGAAAAGCCTATCTAACATTGATAGATCCGTTGTGTTTTGCATACAGCATCCTCTGGAGATATCTTATATACTTTTGCATAGTCTGAATCATTGAAATAATTTTCTTTTCCAAAATTCTGTTCTGGAAATAAACTGTTCTCTTCTCCTCATCCTCCCCCACACACTTGCCCTAGAATACTTCTACTCTCCAATGTTCAGAGGAACCCTTGTTCACTGGGAACCACCATCCCCACTAAGATGGCTTTGTTCACTATATTAAGAAAGCACACTTTGGTGCTGAGAATTATATTGACTCTATGTGCAGTAAATATGATAGTCCAACATTGTAGACAGAGAAAATATTAAGCCAGGGGTTGATATTAGTCCCCACAGTAATATATTATATATATATATATGTGTGTGTGTGTGTGTGTGTACATATATACATAAATTTAATATCTATTATCTATGAACTTCACCTGTTTCAATAATTGTGTTTATGTTGGTCCTGTACCACATGACCTGATTGATGAAAATTTTTAAAATGTGTGGGATAAATCAAAATTACAAAAACAAAGAGAATGGCTAACGTTTTTTTTGTTATTGTTAAGGGTCACTGAATCTAAGGGAAGAGCATTGAGTCTAAAAAAGATATTAAAGAATATTATAAAGTTTTAACAGGTATTTTTGAGAACTATCCAAAAATTTGTCGTTTTGTGTTCATTATGAAAAAACAACACTTTGCATTGGGTAACTGTAATAAAATATTATTAATTTCTTATTTTGAAACTTGCAAATAAAAGGAGGGTGGATATAAAGAGAAAAGGAGGATGAAGGATGAGATCTAATCTGGAAAGAAGGAAGTCGGGGTGACCGTATAAGATGCTATGATAAGAAGGTAGGGAAGATGATGATACAAAGGTATCAGAATTATTCATTTCAGGCCCAGAATATCAACAGTCCCCAGAAAAAAGTCCTTCCATCTCTGCCGAACATCTGGCATCCATGGAAATTAGCCTACAAAGTAGATGCCTTATGAGGCCATTGATAAAACTGCAGCAAAAAATAAGAGTCCTCATTTCAAGAAATGTACTTTCCTCACATCTTATAAAAGAGAAACTAAGTCATAATTTTATTTGTTTGAAAAGTTGAGTCCACTTTATTTACATGCGTACATGCACATTGGCAAGTCACACACTCCCTCACTTCCAGAATTCTTAATTGTAATTTGCAACCAATGACCTATCTGTGAGTATGAACACATGTATGTATATGCAAACATGTCATCAACACCATTGTAATATGTGATCACCTTGTTATAGATGTGGAAAATGAAGCTCAAGTATAAGAAATTATTATTGTAACCCTTGTGGTAAAAATTTACATAAGCATTGCAAGTGAGCTCATATTAAACCATGTACCTGTTTCAAAATGACCACCAACAATTTCTTAAAAACACATTCCTAAGAGTCTGTGTGTTGCATCTCTTGCTCTTCAAATTCTTCAGCATTTATAATTATTGTTACTATAAATAGTTTCCAATGGAATATACTCATATCTGTGCATGTTGGAGCACAGTTCTGTAACTCTCTAGACTTAAATTCCCTCTGCTCATATCACTTGTCAAGGTTGAGAAGGAAGGTGCATCCCCATCTATTCTACCAACCACACTAATCTCAGCAGCACCTTTTTATATCTTTTACTCTCCATTTAAGCTGACATTAGGACAGAGATCAAGGAGCTTTGGACAAGTTCTTCAATTATATCTCAGGCAGGGAAAAATAAATGCAGCCGCTTAGCATTAGGGGACCTAAATTTACAGAAATTCCGGGCAGTGAGAAAGTCAATTAGCCAGAGAGGCCAATGTCATGTCTCTTTATCTGTGTAAAGGTAAATAGAAACTGTGTGCCAGGTGTAACTGTGTTTAAGCCAGTGAATAAGAGCTTTTGAATATAGTCATTTATAGAGTCAAGGTGTCCAGATACTCTAGCTCATCTTCACTTATCTCTTCCTTTTTCCCACCTCACACACTGGCTCATTTAATTCTTCCTGAGAGTTTATTCCTTCCTCAGCACCCTCCCCAATGCACTTCCCTCTATTCAGACCACACCCATCTCCTCCAACCGTCTACCCATTTCTAGCTCCACAGTCTCATGCTTAAATCTTGGTATCAACGTAGTAATAAACACCACCTTGACTGAACCTGTACATTTTCTGCAGGATGAATTATCTAGCATAAGTTCTTTGGCTTCAGGCACCTCTGTTAATGCAAGAACCAAATCATGTAGGAAAGATTCCACAGGAGGGGAACTACATTGTGAAATAAATAGTAGGTGAATGTAGATCCACAATTCTTATTGTTTGGATTTTCTGCATTTTCTGGAGAGAATAAGAAATAAAATGCAGGTCCATACTTGCAGCTTTTTTTTTCTATGCAAATGTGATTATTCTTAAGATAAACAACAGTCTTATTCTTTGATAGGAATCTCAACTGGAAATGGGACCTGAGAGGATTTGCCCCAGAAGGAGATTCCCTAGGGAAGCAGGTGGCAAAGTCAATGCAGACTTTTTTGTATACAGTGTACCTAATGCTTTCTCTAACCCCAAGAAATTGTATTTTCATGTTATGTAAGGGAAATTACAAATCAAGAAGCCCAGAATGTTCTAAAAGTGTAGGGAAAGTTTGAGATATTAATAGGGATAATAGATTTCTTTCTCAAAATGTCAGCATATGGCACTCGAAAGATTCCTTTCCTCTTAACTACTGGTGACTATATGTAGATTTACCTTGCTGAACGGGGCATATACATTTCTCATTGTTTTACAACTCAGTATGTCTACCTGTGTCAAATGAAAACAATAAACTAGATGAATGTACATTTTCTTCTTTGTTGTGTTTCCCATTGTCAAACACTGAGACCTTCTTTTTTAAATGGTTGGTTCAATGGTTGACTTTGTTTTGAAGCATGTATTTAAGAAGGTGTCTTAAAAGAATGAAGTTCATGCTCTTAACATCCTTTAGAAATCAGTCCTCAAAGACCATGGCCACTTGTCAATCTAGCAGACTCTGCCGTGTAACAACAAAGACCATGAAAGTTGCTTGTAAACTGCTTTGAGTTGAAGCAGTTTACCTTCTCAACAGATGAGAACAGAGGGTAAATTTTTTTTTTTGACAATGAAATTCAATTTTATAAAGCTTATCTGAATCTTTTTAACTGTCATCTTTAGACACACATAGTAAAATCTTTCATGTGAATTTCATTAAGCTTCAAGGTCATTTAGGAGAAAATAGTAAGTGTATCAATGAAAGCAGTGGTCTGCACTTAATATAGGTGTTTGTCTTTCAAACTGATATGTGCTAACTCAATAGGCACTTTCATTGATTTTCTGTTATTACTAGTATATTTAGAATATACAGGTACATGATAAAGTTACAGCATACCAGATAATCCCTCACTATCTTTCATAACTGAAAGCAAATCTACTGTACAATTTATATCATCATAACACTTATTTTTACTTTTAGTGATTGGAGAGGAAAAAAATACTCTTTCTTAAATGATGTTTAATGATATATGAATAGCCAGAATTACCCTACTACTTTTGAGAGAGAAGTATATATATATATGCTTCTATATATATACATGCTTCTATATATATATGCTTATATAGATGCTCATATGTATATATATATATATATATATATATATAGTAATCCAAGATTCGACTTTATATTAGGAAGACAATTATATACTAAAAATATAGAAATTAAAAAATATGTACTTATTGTATTTTTATACTATAGTCTTAATCGATAACTAATGTTCACAGCATAGAAGAATATTTTAAAATATATTCTTTTGTTTATTTTATTTCCTTTATTTTTCCTTTCATTTGCATTACTATATGTATTTCAGTGTGTTAAATGTGCTTCAGTCGATGTGCATGTCACACCACACCCACCAGTAGAGTTCTAGTACCCTTTACCACCTAGTTCCTCCTTCCTCCCCCTGCCAGTCTTTCCCCCACCCCCCCTTCCAGTCTTGCAGTGATCCTACTGAGATTTCTTCCATTACTTTATTTCTTTATAGCCCACATATAAATGAAACCATCTTGTACTTCTCTTTTTCTTTTTTGCTCATTTTACTTAGCATGAACCACTAGATTCCATCCATCTTGCAAAGGGCACAATTTCATCTTTTTTATTAGCTGCATAGAATTCCATTGGGTGCATGAAGCACAGCTTTTTCATCCAATCATCTGTTGATGGGCTTTTTTTCCAGGCCTTGGCTACTATGAATTTTGCCACTATGAACACAGGGGTGCAGTCTTTATTTTTCTGATTCGTAGTTGTTGATTTTTTATTTAATTATTTTTGTTTTTGTTTTTATTCTCTGGGTATATGTCTAGAAATGGGATTGCTGGAACAAATGGTAGTTCAGTATTTTTTTTCAGACATCTCCATATTCTTTTTTTTAAGGAGCTTGCACTAATTTATATTTCTATTAACAGTGCAGGAGGGTTCTTCTTTCTCCATATCCCTTCCAACACTTGTTTCTGTTCTTTCCCTTTTTTTTTTTTTTTTTTTTTTTAAGAAAAGGTGTAGGCAGGAATGAAGGCAAGTAGGCAGACTGGCAGGAAGAGAGAGGAGGTTATGTTTCCATTTAGCTGTTCACACTAGTTATTTAGCCCCTGGACCAGGACTCGAATCCAGAGGCACCTGTCCTGTGCCCTTCAAGGCAAATGGCCTAACCACTACTCCACCAGGGTGTACCCACTTGTTTCTAGTCTTTGATAAGGGCCATTCTCACTGATGTGAGGTGATATCTCATTGCATTTTTATGTTGGTAAATAATGAACATTTTTTTTCATGTGTCTGTAGGTCATTTTTGTGTCTTCTCTAGACAGGTGTCTATTCAGCTCTTCAGCCCATTTTTTTGACTTGGTCCTTTGTTGAGGTGTATGAGATATTTACATATCTTGAGATAAGCTCTCCTCTGATACATATTGTGCAAATATAGTCTCCTAATCAGTAGGATGCCTTTTTGTTTTAGTAGCAGTTTCTTTCTCTGTACAGCCTTTTTAGCTTGTTGTATTCCCATTGTTTAACATTACTTTAGTGTCTTTTGACACTGGTGTGAATTGCCAAAAGACCTATCTGAGGTTGATGTTTTGAAGTGTTTTTCCTACATTTCTTCTGTGTACTTTTTCAATTTGGTCCTATGTCTCAGTCTTTGATCCATTTTGGGTTAAATTTGTGTGTGATGCTAGTGAGTAATCTAGTTTCATTTTCTTTCTTTGTCTGGACAATGGTCTATCGTTTTGTTTTGTTTTTTTTAATACCAGCTCTTATTTCATTCATCTTTTGGATGATCATTTTGTTTTCAATTTTGTATATTTCTACTCTAATTTTTACTATTCCTTCCTTGCACTGATTTGTTTTCATTTGTTTCACTGTTCCTTTAGGTATGTGATTCGATCTTTAATTTGGGATGTTGCTTGGTTTTTGATGTACACTGTATCACTTTAAACTTTCCTCTTAAAATAGTTTTTGCTACACCCACGTGTTCTGGTAGCTCTTCTCTTCATTTTCATTGGTTTTCAGATATTTATTCATTTGAACTTTAGTTTCATCAGATAACCAGGAGTTACTCAGAAGCATGCTGTGTAATCTCCACATTTGTGATTAAGTTTTGATTTTTAGGTTCATTTCTAATTTCACCTCCATGTGGTTAGAGAAGATGCTTCCTATAATTTCAGTCTTATTAAATTGACTGAGACTTGTTTTGTTTCCCAGAATATGGTCTATCCTAAAGATGATTCCATGTGCACTTGAGAAGAATGTATATTTTTTGTTGTTGTTGGAGTAGAAAGCTCTGTATATGTCTGTCAGTTTCATTTGATCTTTTGCTTTATTTGAAGACTATTTCTTTATCGATTTGCTGCCTGGATGATTTGCTATTGATGTAAGTTGTATATTCAAATATCCTTTTACTATTGTGTTACTGTCAGTGTCTCTCTTTAGCTCTATCAGTATTTGTTTTATATATTTAGGTGGTCCAGCATTTATATATTAATGACAATTATTTCTTCCTGTGGATTATTCCTTTGACCATAATATAATATCCATCCTTAACTCCTGTTACCCTCTTTAGGTGGAAGCATATCTTATCTGAAATTAGTATTGAAGTTCCTGATTTCCTTTCATGCCTATTGCTTTCATGAACTTTTCTATAGACTTTCAACTTATGTTTGTCTTTGGGTCTCATGTGAATTTGTTAAAGGTATAAGTTTGATCTATTTTTTAATGTATTCATCAATTCTGTGTCTTTTGAATGATGAGTTTAGTCTATTCACAGTCATGGTGATTATCCATATGCAGGACTTTGTTACTATCATTTGAGCCTTTCTTTCTCTTTCATTTATGTCTCTGTTACTTTCCATATTTGTTTTTGTTCTCTGTTTCTTCAGATGGTTATCAGTATTGATTATCTTCTTCTTCCCGGCTATGAATCCCTTTAGGATTGACTTTTGTAACTACCATACCAACTGTCTCCATCACAAAATGATGGTCTTTTTTGAGATGACAAAGTGTCATATTTATATGACCATACAGATTTCCTCTCATGCTCTTTTTTGGTTCCCACCTGTTGGTCCTGTCTTCGTTTCTGATTCTGCTTTACTATTTATCACTATTCTAGGAGGTTGGTGAGTCTTTACTTTCATTTTTCCTGTACTAGGATTCCTTTCAACATTTCTTAGAAGACATTTGGGGATAAAAAAATTCCATAACTTTCATTTATTGTTGAAGACCTTTATTTCTTTATCATATTTGAACAGTAATTTTTCAGAGTAGAATATTATTAGCTTGTAGTTTTTTGGGTTTTTTTATTTAAGTATTTTGAATGTGTCCTTCCATTTTCTCCTGACCTCTGTGGTTTTTGTTGAGATATCTGATGGTAACCTGATGGATATACCTTAGTAGGTTATGTTTCTCTTTTCTCTAGCAACCATTAGTATATTTTCTTGATTAGGGGCACTTGCTAGTTTTAATATGATGTATTTGGGTGTGTGTATTTTTGCATTTAGGAATTTTTGTGTCCTCTTGGCTTCTCTGATTTTCATGATTACTTTTTATGACTGGAAATTCTCTGATACTACTTTTTTAAATAAAGTCTCTGCTCCTTTCCTTCTCCTCACTTTCTGAGATGTCTGTTATTATGTTTGTTTTTGGTATACGATATCTCTCACAGGACTTCATTTTATTTTTCGATCTCACTTCTTTCTTCTCTTCCATGAGGTCACCTCAGTGTTTTTCTATTTAATTTCTAAGATTCATTCCTTTGCAATAATGAGTCTATGTAAGGAGCATTCCATGTTTATCTTCAGTTCATTGACAGCCTTATGTCTAGCATTTCTGTTAGGGTTTTTTATAGCCTCAGTTTCCTTGGTAAAGTCATATTTATAATCCCTCTCTTCTTTTCTGAGGCCTTCCTTTTGCCTTTGTGTGACAAATTGTGCCTCCTCTCTATATCTCAGCCTTATTTTAACTGTCATTCTGAATCCTTTATCTAGTTAGGTTGTTCCCATCTATATCAATACAGTTCTTTCAGGAATCTCCTGGTATCTTCCTCATTCATTTTTGTTTGGGGGGGATTTAGAGATTTTGACATGGCTTGCTTCTCTGTCTTATATTTAGTACTAAAGCTTTAGTTTTCTCTTTCTCTTCTGTTTATTTCCTATGTTATAGCTGCTGTGATTGCTCCCTATTCCTTGGCACTGAGCGCACTGAATCTCCTGCTATTTTGGGGGTCGGGGGCATGTTCTTATCTGTTCTAGCTAGGGCAGGGGTCTTCTCCCTCATATGGAGCAGGAGTTTTCCCTGTTTTAATATTTTTTTAATCTTCTGTAGTAGAGTTACTTGTAAGGGTAATAATCTGATATTTTACTTAATTATTTTACAGGCTCATATAAAAAGGGACTTTTGTGTACAAATTAATTTGCAATAAATATGGATGAATTTTTATTATACAGATATATATATATAACTATATATACTTATATATTTCAGATATAATTTACTGTAATTTCAGTGATGATCATGAAAAGAAAAGATTCTCTTCAAATAGGTAAATAGAGTTGTTGATGAATTTGTAAATGATGCGCCATGTGAGTTGTTTATTGTTCTATGTACCTTACTGATAATTGTGAAAAGCATACTCAGTTTTGAAAACATCACTAGAAAAAGCAAAGCTATACATGGAAGAAAGAAAATCTCTTTAAAGAACAATACAAAAATATGTTTTGCAAATATACCTCAAATACAAATAAATACAAAGACAAAAGGATAGCTATAGTAAAGATATGATTATCTAAAATGCTCTAGTGGACTATAATCAATTAAATTTTTTAATGATTTAGTTGGCATAACTCTTATTCAATTCTTTATTGGTTTCCTGTGAATGTGTTAGCATAGCTCCTACCTTAGTAAATAAAATATAATCAATAGCTTAGCAACATGGTTTTTAGCCAAATATATTTTCATTTTAAGCAGATATTAAGATTGTCCTATGTTACAGAATGGCTTGAACATAAGAAATACAAATATCAGTAAGTCCTAGCTTCCTATCTTTTGATGTTTCATGTTTAAACATTTTAAATATTCTTCAGTAATTTAAAAAATGATTCTACAATATACACTGGCCAAAAAGGTATTACTAAATTTACCTTTATCAATTTAAAAGGCAAAAAATTATATTCATTATAACTTAGTTTTATTTATTAGCGCATGCTAGTTCATTTTTATTTTTAAGGTCTATATGTAGGGTTAATAGTGTGAATGATTTTTCATATCAATTACCCATTTTTGAATAGGCATTTGTTTTTAGTGCTGTGTGGTAATGATTTATGTCTTACACTCAAATTATGGTAATTTCTTTGACATGAAGTTGTCTTTTATTAAAAATATGAAACGTATCACTGTTTTCATTTATGGTCTTTTAATATTGTTTCACTCTTGGGAATTCATTTTATTCTAGCATTTTATATAATTCTCCCATATTCTGTACTATCGTTTCTGAGGTTCATTTATTTTAACATTTAAAAAATTAGTTAATATCATCTGAGTATCATTATAGCCCTAACTTATTTAGGTTTTCCTAGAACATTTGCATTGATAAGAACATCTCTTAAATTCACTCATAAATTTTGCCTTTTTCTGACTCTCCAGTTGATTAAATTGATCTGGATTTCTTTTTATATACCATTTTATCCCAGTTTTCATTATTATTTTGCCTTTACATCATACTGTAGTTTACTTTCCTACATAAAATAATTCCACCTCTTCTCCATCCTAATTCCAAGTGGTTTATTTATACTAACCTGCTCTAAGTAATGCACAGGTAAATGAAATGTGGTCTAGGATAGTTTATGATCCTAAGAGAAAACACATGTGGAACTTCTTCCCCTTAGGTCTGAGAAAACACATGACATATCAGACATCTAGGGTAAATCCTAGTAATTGGCTGATTCTTAGAAGAACTTATAAAGCAGTGACTTCCAAAACCCCTGGAGAAGATCAGTATTGAGCCCGTGTCAATATGTTGTTTGATTTTTTTTTTCTCTTATTATCAAAAGAACAAGATTTACTGGCACCTCTGATTATTGTATTGACCTGAGGTTGAATGTGTGCAAAACTCAGATGCAGAGCAGCTTCCTCCCATTGTGCCAGACATAGACCAGTATCCTGTCTAACTTCTGTATTACTTTCTATGGACCTGTGTGACTGCGGACCCTCAGTGTAAACTCCAGTCCACACCTGAGCCCCGGTGTGCGGAAAGCAAAGTAGTCACATGTTAGAAGAGAATATTAGTTTCCTGTTGCTACTGTAACCAATTATGAAAAACTGAGTGACTTAAAACAATATAAATTCACCATTTTGTAGTTCTGGAAGTTGGAAGTCTAAACTTGGTCTTAGTGGGTTAAAATCGAGAGGTTAGCAGAGATGTCTTTCTTCCAGATGCTCTGGGACAGAATCAACTTCCTTGCTCTTTACTTTGCGGACACCTGCATTCTTTGACTTAGGGCCCCTTCATTTTCATTTTCAAAACTCGTGATATAGCATCTTCAAATCTCTCTCTCTCTCTCTCTCTCTCTCTCTGTCTCTCTCTCTCTCTCTCTCTCTCTCTGTCTCTCTCTCTCTCTCTCTCCCCGCTCCATCCACATCTCTCTCTCTCCTCTCCACCCTGTCTTATGTCTCTCCTCACCTCATCTGCTACCCTTTCCCTCTGCTTCTGATGTCATGTTGCTCTCTCTAACCACTCATGTATCCCTCTCCTAAGGAGACTTGGGTAAACTTAGGTAATCATCTGACCCAGCTAAGAAACTCAGATTGTCTCTGAATCTCAAGATCCTTCTCAACTCACATAGCACAGCTTTATCACATATGCAGAAACCCTTCACCATGTAAACAATCATATCCACAGGATGTGGACTTCTTTGTGGAGCATTTCTTAGCTGACCACAGGATCTAACAGGCCAAAGATCCCATGCATGATTCAAAAACATAATCCCATGAAAATTCAGCTCCTAAAGGAGTGAGGAGAACTTAAAAGTAGGAACACTTGAGAAAACTCAGCAGTAATACACACTTTCACACATACATATATACATATACATGCAATTACATACAAAACATTTTTCCCTTTAGACAGTAAGGTAGGAGGTGGAAGAAGTGACTCTCACATTTGGGACCACAGTCGGGCCTTGGAAAATCAAAACTGAAAATACAAAATGATGAAAATTCTGGAGAAAATAAAGATACTGTAGAAAAGATCCAGGAAAGCTACAAATACAATGATAGGCAGTCCAGAAAGATAGAACAGATGGGAGCACGTAATTAAATAATAGGGGACCATTCATCTGTGAGGAGGAAAGGCCTGCACCCACAGACTCTGCATGAGCTCACTGAGTTCCAGGCTGCACTGCTGAGCAAAGACACTTGACAGATTGTGTAAAACTCCTGAATGATGAGGACAAAGAGAATAATAATGTAGGCACAAGGTGAAAGCACAGATCCCTTACAAAGGGAAATCAAACCGGCATTTGGGGTACCCTAGTGCAACACTGGAAGTGAGAGAACAGAGAAAGAACATCTACCAGCACCTAACACCATATAACCAGAGGATTCCACGCTCAGTCAAAAGTGTTCATGTGTCAGAAAGAAATATATTAAGACCATACAGAACATCGCAGAGTCTCTCATTCCTGTGCTCTATCTGATGAAATACTTGAGAAGATTCTTAACGAACACTTGATCTAAAGCAGAAACTTCAAGGGGCGGGGAGCAAATGTGGGTGAGAAGAAAACATATCAGTATATGTCACTCTGGACATATGTGTAGAACTGAAAAATAGCCTAGCGGGAAATGAGTGACTGTCCTGGTAAATGTGTACACATGAAGAACAAGGGCTTTTCTAACAAGGGACAAGCCATTAGTGAAATTCTCAGTACCACACAACCCAGAAAAACGTAAGGTTTTGTGGAAGGAGAAATAAATCAGTGGAGAGATAAATAAGTGGTTTCCAAGGATGTCATCTTCCAGAGTGTATGGAGAGAAGAGAGGAGCAGTGACTGTTCGAAAGCTATGCAACAGGTACACAGATGGACCAAGCAGAAACTTGGTGAAAGGACCTTGTTTTCAAATACACTGAATCACAGAGGCGCATGTACAGAAAAAATGATAATGGAATAGAAAAGAAGACATCTAACTTAACGAGGGAAAGTTTGGACTTATGGGCAGTTGTTCAAAGCAGTAAACATTAGGGAAGTGATAGGTGAAATGAGTTCATTTGCCTCAGTCTCTCTTCCTTGGAGATGCCCAGATCTCAGTCTGTGGACTGCTTCTATTTTCCACCTACCTCACCCTCCTAATTGTGTACACTAGACTCCCATCTTCAAATACTGTATGTAGGCGAACTAGTCCCAAACTAGTAACTTTAGCCTGGAGTTTCCCTCCATCTGCCCATTATATATTCAACTGCCTATCTGATCACTCAATTCAAGCCCAAACTCACCATGTTCAGAATTCAACTTCTCCTAAGCTGCTCTCCACACACACGCGTACACACCGCAGAACACACTTCACTGTTCTTCTAATGTCACCATCGCTTTGGATTCCTGGCTGTGTCTTAGCATTTTGCAGCCTCGTGACCCTACCACCTTCCTCCTTCCTAGAAGGGCTCTCTGATAGGCTCAGTGCATGTCCCAGCCACCTTCACTCCATATTCTTTTTCTTGTTAACAGTTTTACTAAGATATAAATCACATGTCATATAATCCCCCTTTAGGTGTACAGATCAGTGGTTGTTAGTAGATTCGGAATTCTGCAGCCATCACCACTGTAATCTCAGAACAGTTCATCACCAAAATAAACTCTGCATCTAATAGGAGCCACTCCTCTTTCTCTTCTGTTTTCCTCCTGCCCCTGGAAAACCACTAATCTACCTTCTGTTCGTACAGATTTGCCTGTTCTGGATACTTCATTTAAATAGAATCATGAACATCTAGTCTTTTATTACAATCATCTTTTGATTCACATGTTTTCAAGGAACATTTATTTTATAGTGTGCATGATTACTTTAACCCACCCCCACCCATTTTTTTAAAGGAAAGGTGCAGGCAGGAATGAAGAGCAGAGGGAAGCAGGCTGGAAGATGCATTTTATTCATTTTATTTTATTGTTCAACTTGGCTGTTCCAGCTGCCCCAGGACATGAACTCGACCTTTGAACATATATAAACTGTGCCCAACTGCTACTCCACTGCAATATGACACTGCATTCCTTATAGTTGCTGAATAATACTCCAGTATATGGATGTAGTACATTTTCTTTATTTATCAGCTGATAGACCTACAGGTTGTTTCTACTCTTGGCGGTGAATGATGCTGCAGTGGATATTGCGATAGGTTTTGCATGCATGTATGCTTTCAGTTCTCTTGGGTATATAGCTAGGAGTAAAATTTCTAAGTCATACGGTAACTTCATTTTTAACATTTTGAGAAACTACCAAATTGTTTTCCTTAAGGCTGATGTGATTTTACGATGTCACCAGCAAACCATGAGGGCTACCGTTTCTTCACGTGCTAATCAGTATCTGTTACTGTACATCTTGTTTAATTCAGCCATCTTTGTGGACATAAAGTTGTATCTCAGAATCAATCGAACCTCTGTTGCAGCGAATGGACCCCTCTTCACAACTGCCTCACTTCTGTCTAATGCACTGTGAAGAAAGACAATTTACTGCTCTTTCAAGCCGACCAGCTTGCAGTCAAATATACAATCAGGACTGAGACACCCAGGGTATGGCATTCAGCAGGTCCTCGTTTTAATTGTTGCCTTGGCTGACATTTTGCTTACATATGTGATTCATGTCTCCACGATCACACATAGCTCAGGCCATGCAGGAAGCCCACCGTTCTGGCTGGTAAAGCTGGATCCCAAAGAAGCAGTGACAAATAATGTCAGCAGAAGCCCTGCTATAAACAGTTTATGTGCACAGGCACACATTGTTGCTTTACAAAAGGGAGGCAGTGGCTTCACATAGAACACCAGACAGAGGGGCTGCCACTGACCCCGGAGGAAGGCTGTGCTGGTGGGCTGTGCTGGTGGGCTGTGCTGGTAGACGGGGACAGGACCCCTGCTCTGGGCTGCCCTCCAGTGGTCTGCTCATTGGGAGCTAGCAGCTGTGACTGCTATGACAGGAAGGATTATTACTGTGAATTTCCTTTGTGTGTCCATACAGACTGTGATATTGATCATCTTGTCATTGGCTTATTGGCCGTTCGTATGTCTTCTTTAGAGACATGTTTCCAAATCCTTTGGTCTTTTATTGAGTTGTCTTTTTATTACTCAGTTACAAAAGTTATTTTTTATAACTCAATTTAGTTATAATTGACATATAACATTGTATAAGTTTAAGGTGCAAAACATTAATATTTGATATACTTAGATTTTGTGTGATGATTTCCAAAATAAGGTAACACCTCCATTACCTCAGATAAATTAAACATTTTTGTTGTTGTTATAATCTGTATCAGGTATGTTGTGAGAGAACCCAAGATATTCTCAGTCCACAGAACACCTGTCAGAGTGGATTTCTTGCAAATAATGTATTTTTAAATCAGGGCTAATAAAACAATAATGCTTTAGAAAATATTTCTAAATAATCAAACTCAGGTTGTACACTCAAGAAGTACCTTGGGGGCCTCTTCTAGCTTGTTGTGCTACTAAAAGCACTAGGTATGAAACACTCATTTGTTAAAAAGTTTTGTGAAACCCGTGAACCATAATGTGATGGGAAAAAAGTTTAAACAGATGTAAAAGTAGCCATGATGACAGGAAATAAATGTATTAGTGTAGATCAGCAAACATATGAACCAAAACATATGAAATAATAATGTTCAAAGGTAGAATCAGGCGCCAAAAGATGATCATCCCTGAGAAACAAGAAACACAGGAAGTGATCCTTACAGTGACCCCAGTCTGCTTCTCTGAGGGACTTTCCAGGCAATGGAGCCTGGAGGGAGAACGGAATTGAATTCCCTGAGTTGTGAGGAAGTAGCTGAAACCCAGGATGATGCACTGGGTCTGCAGGAGGGAGTGCTGGAAAGAACTCCAGCTCTTTCTCAAGCTGACTACTGATCAGCACAGGAACTACCTAATCCTGGAGAAGAACCGAATTAATTGACAAATGCCCAGTAAATTGGAAAGGATCCTACTTCATAATGCCTTCGGTAGAATTCTCAGGCAGGTTTTACCTTAGAGGAGGATAAAAACTGATGTGATCCCTTGTAATACATATCAAAAGCAAGACCTCAAGTTATTGAAATATTTCCAAGTAACATAATTACATCCCTCCATCCCAGAATGAAGCTCAAGATTCCTAATAGGAATACAAAATAGTCAGCAAACGTCACGGTAAAATTTACAATGGCTGGCATCTAAGTTTGCCAACCTGTAAAACAAATAGAAATATATGACCTCCACTGAAGGAAGAAATTACTAAATCCAAATCAAGTCATAATGACACAGATGTTAGGATAAACAAATGAACATGAAACATAAGTTATTGTTACTTTTATTCCACATGGTAAAAAGGCCAATATATGAAAGCTATTAAAAAAATGACCTAAATGGAAAGTCTAGAGGTGAAAACTATATTGGCTGAAATGAAAAGTACGAGAAATTAAATTAATAGCTGATTTGATCTTTTCAGAAGAAAAGATTAATGAACTCAAAGATGTAGCAATAAAAATATCCAAAATGAAATATATTAAATTTTTTAGAGATGCAGGGCAACTTTAGGTGAGCTAGTGTAGATGTAATGTGTAAACAACTGATGTCTCCATAAGAAAGAGTAAAGCATGACAAAATATTTTTTTTAAATAGCCAGAAATGTTTCCCAATTTGATGAAAACTATCAAAAGAAAGATTCAATATACTCAAGACACATGGTGAAAATTATACTTAGTACATCAAAGTATGTGATAATTTTTTAAAAATCATCTTAAAACGGAGAGAAAAGTCTCATTAGGTACTGAGGTACAAAGATAAAGATGAGAGTACGGTTTGTTTGTTTTTTTTGTAGAAACAGTATAAACAAGAAGACAGAAGAACATCTTTAAAAGAGTAAGAAACATTTTCTATAGCAAGTGAAAATTCTAGACCAATTTAAAATACAGTTCAAAAGGCCAATTTGACACAAAACTAAGAAAGAAGAAAGGAAGAAAAGGAAGGAAGGAAGGTTTACTTCAGCAGACTTGCAAGAAAAGATATGTTTAGAATGTTCTCTAGGCATGTTGGAAATACAGATTACTATAAAATTATAAAAGTATGACAAGCGCTAAAAATTATAATTGCATGGTGAAAGGTAAAATACAGTTCCTAATATTTAAAATTATGTACAAGACCAGTGACTTTTTGTTTTTAAGCAAAGGTACAGGCTGCAACGAAGGCAGGCAGGCAGACAAGTAGGAAAAGAGAAGAAGCACTTTATTTTATTTAATTGTTCATCTTGGGTATTCCCCAGTTCCAAGTTTCAAATCAGGGTACTTGGGATGTATGTGGAGTATGCTGACCAGAGGCCACAGACAAAATCTGCACCAACACCACTCACTTTTAATGCAACATAATAATATATTGTGGGGCTGATAACATATCTAGGTAAAACATATTACACCAATTGTATAAATGCCAGTAAAGAAAACATAGAATATTATATTAAGGTTTTTATGATATGTGTGTGTGGTGTGTGTATATTATCACCAGAAAGTTAACTCTGAAAATTGTTCCCAAAGCAACAATTAAAATTTTAAAAGTAATCACTAATTTTTCTTTTTTTTAAAGGAAAGGTGAAGGCAGGAATGAAGGCAAGACAAGCAGGCAGGCATGAAGAGAGAGGAGGAAGAAGCACTCCATTTATTTCACAGGTTGTTCATCTTGGTTGTTTTCCGGGCCCTGTGTCTTGAATTTAGAACCTTGAGATGTATGTGTACTAGGCCCGGTGAACTAAACCACTAGGCTACCAGGCACACCTAATTTTCTTTTTTCTTTTTTTTTTTTTAATTAGAGGGGAAAAAAGCAACAAGGGAGACAAAATATAATTTAAAAATACTCTAAAAGAAGGCATAAGAGGAAGCATGATCAAAGCACGGATGGAACCAACAGAAAACAGATAAAAAAATGACAGACTTAATCCTAAACTTGTTATATGTAAATGGTCTAAACATCACAATTAAAAGGTATAGACTATCAGACTGAAAAAATAAAATATTGGTTGGGAAATTCAGCAATTTTTAAGATAAATTATCATCAACTTGATTTATAGATTCACCATAATCCCAATCAGAATACCATAAAAATTTCTATAGACATTTTTACTAGAAAGTTCACATGGAAATGCCAAGGAATGAAATAACTTTGGGGAAAAAAATGAAAGTAAGGAAATGAAAGTAAGGAAAACATAACAATACTGGAAGATGTTATGGACCAAATTCTAAAATGTTGACACCCCAAGATGACTGTTTTAGGCAATCTGGTATTTATGGAAGTGATTAACGATTAATGGGATCATAGATGAAGCCCTAATCCAATAGGCTTGAGGTCCCTTTGAAAGGAGATGCACCAGAACTAAAGTTCAAGAGCAGAGGACAGTTGATGAGGTAACAAGAGGGTAGCCATGTGCAAATCAAGGAAAGAGCCTCAGGAGAGAAACTATATCACCAACATCTTGATCTTGAATTTCCAGTTACCCGAAGAAAATAAATCTGCAGCTTAAGCTAGCCAATCTGCTGTATTTTGTTAGAACAGCCCTAGCAGGCTAATATAGGTTTAAAAGATTTATTAATCAAAACTATAGGATATTGGTATTTAAGATAAGAAAATTGATCAAGAGATCAAAATAGAGAATTCAGATATGGATCTTAATATATAATGGCAGCTGATTTTTGACAAAGGTATAAAGAAAAATAGTTGAGAATGGATAGGCTTTCAACACAAGGATTGGAACAGTTAGTTAACCACCAGGAAAAAAGAACTTTCATCCGTATCTAACACTAGACACTAAAATTAACTCAAAATGGGTCACAGATACAAATACAAATTTTAAAAATACTAAATATCTAGAAGATATTGAAGTGTAATAGCCTGAAAGTAGATGACACTGAGTGCCCCTTAATAAATGCATGGATAAATGATGTTCTGTCTGTGCAGTGCAGTGCAACTCAGCAATGAAAGGACATTGACTTTTAATATGAGGGAAAATGAATTAATCTCAAAATAATATTGATCATTGAGAGAAGTAACACCAAAAACCGGTCATACTGTATGATGCCATTTTAGAAAATTCTAATGGTTGACTAGAGTGGAGGTTTGGGAGGTGGGGATATAAAGGGTCATCAGAAAACTTTTGGAAATGTTGAGCGTACTCAATATCTTTATTGAACTGGTGGCCTTTTCAACAGGTACCTGTATATAGTGTCAAACATAAAAAATTGTACATTTTATATCTGTACAGTTTATTCTGTCAATTAAACCCAAATTAAAAAATAGAAAGACCTGTATATGGATACGTTTTCTCTATACATTTGCTGTCCATTACTAATAAAAGAGTAAAATTAATTATTATAATAAACAGACTATTCTATATTGATTCCAAGATATACTGAAAAATCACCAAAAAATATATACTTAAGAAGACCCGCATGTGCTCTTGGAGAGGGCAAGTGTGACTTTCACAAAGCTCTATGCTACAGGCCACTCTAACAGTTATGAAGTAGTCCTTACCCAGGATTATACCTAATGTTAGGCTTAATATCAATATCATCTTCACATTACAAAACAATTACATCAGTATTGTCACTAAGCTTCAGCATAAGTAATATAGCAAGATAAGTGGACTATCAATAAATTTGCAAGAAAAAACTTCTTGAAATGCTTTCTAGCACATGTTAGACATTCAGTAACAATTTGGAATGGATAAAGTAACCATTGAAGCTTTACTTTTTATGACAGGAAGGCAACCTTTCAATTGGGCAGAGAGAAACAATACTACATGTATAGTTAAAATTCTACTCATAGTAGTACATTATCACTGTCTACCTAAGATTTATCAAACAAGAAAGAAGAAATCACAAACTGTGATGTCTCACATTGACTAAAGCATCTGAAAATGAATGTAGTTTGCAAATGGTAGCGAATTCTACCTAATTACTTGCTCTTAAGGATTTGACATTCTTTGAATATATTTTTTAAAAATTGTCTTGTACCTGCTAAGCTCTCATCTTGTATGCATCAACATCCTAGAGTATAGAACCCATTCTCTAGACACAGATTTTCTGGTACGCTGCCTTCATTTCATTTGAAATTTTAATAAAAAAAAAAAAAAGATGGTGGTCAAAGCAAAATTACAAATTTTCACTTTTATTTTCATTGTATTATTAAAATACAATACCTTTATTTCTGCTGTCAGCATGATTCAAGTTATATGCTTCAATACTGAATGACCATTCATTCATTTAAAATACTTATTCAGCACCTAGCAAAGGACAAGTGCTGTCCTAGATAAGGAAGACACAGATAGTAACAAAAGATACAGTTCCTTCCCACAGAGTTTTCAATCTGTCAGGCAAAACTGAAAATTGCAGGGTGACACAGGGTGTCAACTAGGGGAGGTAATGAAAGAAAGGGTTGGAGTCAGAAAAAGGTTCTTGCAGGAGGTGTTATTTCCAACTAAGATCTGAGCATAAATAAAACTTTACCAACAAAAGGAGATCAAGTTACAAGACAAGCATATGTAACTGATTCGGGCACATTTGAGGAGATGTAATAATTAAGATATGGCTCGAATAGAAACATGTTTCTGCAAAGCATGAGTAGTTAAGAAACTATACCTAGTTTCTTAATTTTAACACATACTCTTAAGTTCCTGCAATTGTTTAGAATCCATGCTCTACTCAGCAATACACTGTGCCAATAGATTTTATGGTACTACATTCTAGAGAAATCTTTTCCCTTTATTCAATATTGAGAGTGTAATATGTACACTTATCTAAATTCAAAGCACACAACTGATAGCATGTTGGGAAAGTACAGTAGGACAACATGCTCTCCTGATCATAAAATTTTTGATGTCATGATCAACAACAACAAAAAGATGCTGTTTTGTCTCAATTATAAATTTTCTAAAGTACTGGTGTAATCCTTGACTATGTTCTTAGAAATATGCCAAATATGAATAAACACAGCAAAAGTTTCTAGGGAGCTTATATACAAAGCAATTTAAAGTATTTAGGATTAAAATAAATGCAATTGCATTATGAAGTAGAATATAAAATTTGTCCGATCTTTTAAGACAATTATGAGCATTCAAAGAGTTTACCTGTACAACAGGTAGTTTAAAATCATTCTTCCATGCCTTTTTATTTTCTTCTATTAGGGCTGTGAGTGATAAATTAGTGGGAAAAGTTTGACAACAGGAATTGATCATTATCTGTTATTCACTCGCTTGGTAGTTCACTCTGATTATTCAGTAAAGCCTCTTCTGCATATGAAAATACTAAGTTTTTCATGATGTAGACCTTAATTTTCTTCAAGAAAATTACCAAACTCAAATGACAGATTATTTTAAAAGACATATCATAGATGATGAATTATTTTCATGATATTTCTAGGGAAGAATTATAAATTTCAAATTATTAGTCTTGATGGACTGTCTCAAGGATGTCTGTGAAGGCTTGCAGCTTACTCAGTTAAATTTCCTCCCAGAAGAATAGAAATGTTAAAGATTATTTCCATTTTGCTTATATTCTTCCATTATCAAGTATATCCACTTAAACTTCACAGAATAAAAGAAGGTATCTTTTTACTGTTTTTTTATTAATAATAAGTATAAATTAATAGAAAATACAAATGATATTTAAGAACCTCCTCTTCAGTAGACCCTTTTGGTGAACATCTCATTGCCAACTCTACATCTTCCAGAATCGCTCCTCCTAATTTTTCCATTTTTCATCCACTATAATTCGAACATACTTTGCCTCAATCTAATAGGTATCTTAAGATAAAATAATAGTTGTTAACTATGTCAGAGTATTGCTTTCCCAGATTGATTATAAGTTCAATAAGGACAAGTGTGGGGAACCAAACATCATTCCTGGAGAGTGTGCTCTGTGAGCAATCCTGCTATGATGGGTTGTTGCAGTTTTGCATTACCTTGTGCTGCTGGAAGCATTCAGGAGACTCCTTTGGGTTCCATAATAGTCTTCCCTGCCCTGATTGTATAGCAGCAGTCATATTTCCTCCTGGTAAATCAAGATCCATCACCCTCATAGTACAGCAACACCCTTCTATGTCTGGTCTGGTGGTTTAATGGTATTAGCAACCCAGTTCTCCTGGCCAGATGGCAAGTAGACAATACAAAGACATCACTGTTGTGTCTGTAGCAAAAACCTCTTCCTCAGGGAACTTGGAGAGTGCAGAGGTGCAGAGGGAGAAGCAAGTTTTTTTTAACCGACAATGAAGAGCAATAATCAAAGGCGTCATCTCCACTTGTATAGATTGACACTTAGGTTCTTGTTTTTAGAGAAACTACATCTAGTTTTGGACTTTGGTTCAGAACATAAGCCACATCCAGCAGAACTGCTCACTTCAGAGTAGGTTTTCTCCTGACTTGAGGTGATAATGTCATCTTCCATAGGTTATTATAAAATTCTGTAACATAGGAGTTATACTCTGTAACTTTGCAAGAAAGGCTACAGCTTTGAGTGAAGTAGTCTTGAGGTAAACCCTATGAATTCTGTGGGAATAATTTTTATTACTAAAAATGATTTCGGTGGTCAGTGAAAGTATCCAGTGAGAAACTAGGAACAAGAGTAAGACATTCTGTTGGTGTGCATGTGAGTGTTGGCAGAGAAACAGAAAGGAAAATCCTTAAAAAGAATGAGTGCCTCAATGAGAACCATTTGCTGCCTCCACATCTCCCTTTCCTCCATTGGACAGGAGGTGATATAAGAAGTCAACAATAACATGTACTGTTTTCAGTCTAGGCACTCAGCAATACTGATAGCTAGAATATTTTGACCGGGAGTAGTCCACTCTATTTCAGCCCTTCCGCCATGACAACTTTATTCATGACTCTGGGATGGCTGAGAAAAGAGCTGAGATTTCCAAAGAATGTGCCATCTTTACCTCATGAAGTTTAAGAATCACTTCTTCAATGGATACTTTTGGTGAATATTAATTCTGTACATATACCTTACACAATGTTGCCATTCTTAGGAGTACGTTAGTAAGCTTACTTCTTACTTACAAGTTTTAGTACCCAGTACTCAAATCATGTTATATTTAATGCTTTATTATCTGGTAAACCCATGAACCTCCTTATAAATTATCACAGAGGCATATCTTTAGCCATTTCTCTATCCAGGCAAGACAGAATTAGAGATGTTTGCTCAACATTTTTTTCACTAGTAAAACTGCCTCGATAAAATTCAAAAAGAAAGTGCATAGTTACATTAGAGATTTTAATGTGCCCTTCTAATAATAGGAGCAAACAAAATAAGTTCAGTAATGTTAAGGAATTTACAATTAACCAACTGACCTAACTGATAGTCAAATAATATTTATAATATACATTCCTTGCATATGGTCTATTCCCCAAAATAAATATCTTGTCAGGAATAAAATTCTCCAAAATTTCAATGCCTGATATTATACCAAATTTTTATCACCATGAAAGAGTTAGGTCAACAACACAGAGATAACTAGAAGATTCCACAATTCAGAAATTTAAAAATGTGTTTAATAATAAACATGTTTAAGAGAAGAAAATACAAAACAAACTACTGGGGAATATCTTTAGCTAAACAATAATGAAAACATACCAGATTTTGTAGGGTAGCTAAAGCAGCACTTTAGAAATTTACAATTTTGTATGCATATAGTAAAAGAAATTAAGGAGATATAATGAAGTTGGAAAATGAACAAAAAACCTCAAAGTATAGAAAAAGAAATATTAATGATAAAAGCAGAGTTCAATTATATAAAATGCAGTGTAGGAACCAAAGACCAGGAGACATAGAAATTAAATATAGTTCCCTGGGTGTGATCTTGGAATAGAAAAAGCACATTAGGTAAACAATAAGAAAATCTGAATAATCTGTGTATTTGGTTAATAATAGTGTCTCAATATTGATTCATTAATTCCAACAAGTACACCACAAAAGGGAAACTTGGTGAGGAGATTTTAAAAAACTCTTTAATCACTTCTGTAAATCCAGTTTTTCTTAAAATCTAATACTGTTCTAAACAATAAGTTCTCAAAAATTAAAAAAGCTATAAATGAATAGGAGAGGAATATTTAAAAATCAAACATTGGTTTTAAAATTTTATAAGGCTGATAAAAGCCTTTTGAAGTCTATAAAAAAAGTGAGAAAAAACAAACCTATTATCAACATCACTAACGAAAATGGGATATCAGCATAAATACTATCGTCAGAAAATTGAAAATAAGATATTACAGTAACTTTAAGCAAATGTATTAAAATTTAAATAAATGAACAAATTCCTTGAAAAGCAAAAAAGATATGAGAAATAAATTCCATATAATCTGTAGCTACATTGAAAACTGAATCCATTGTTAAATTTTTTTATATGTGCAAAACTCTTGTCTAATCATTTCAGTGGGAATTCCTAACATTTAAGGGATAAACTAATCTTCCAAAATGTAGAGACTAAAAATTAAAGAATCAATCTCCAGTTCAGATAATGAGTGACTGTAACCTTGGTACTAGAACTTAACATGGCCATTAAATGATATTTAATATAATTACAGATCCATTTTCTCCATAATATATATGCAAGAATATCTTAAATCACAACATTAACAATTCAAACACAGTAATGCACAAAAAGGATAATAAATCATGGCCACTTGGGGTTTACCTTAGATTGTAATTTATCATTCAAAATCAATCAATAAATTTGATCACTAACAAAATAAAGGGGAAAACAAGCACATTTCAGCAGCTTCAGGAATGCATTGCTAAATGTAAACAACCATATCATTAAAAAGAGACAAATTAAAATCTCAGCAAACTAAAAAGAGGACCTCTTTATTTTGAACAGGCACCTACCAAAAAAAACTTACAATTATTGCTGATAACAATGATGACTTATTGAATGCTTTTTCCATTCAACTTAGTAATGCAGTGGAAATGCTGACTTTTACCACTTTTATTCAGTACTGTATTGCACAGGTCATACTTGCCTCCATTAAAAGTGAAAAGAAGTGGTGTATAAAGTCCTTAATAATTGCCATTTTTACAGGAAACAATAAGAATGAAGATAATAAAAACTAAGCATAAATGAATTTCATAATATCGCAACATAAATATTAATATATGAAATCAATTTTAATTTAATGGGTAATAATTAAGAAAAAAGAAAATTAAATTAAAATTTATATATTTGTAAGTTATAGTAACAGTCAATATATGAGAATAAAATATAGACTATAAAAAAGTTCCTAAAAGAAATTAAATGTATATTCAAATGGAGGGTTATAGTATCATGATGGATAAAAAAATAATAATATTTTGAATACCAATTTTCTCCAAATTAATCTGTAAATTTTAGGCAAATCCCATTAAAACCCTAATTGATGTGTGAATGCAAAAGAATAAACCTATTCTTAGATTTATTCAGAAATACAAGATGACTAGAATAGTCAAGACAACCTTAAAAAAGGAGTAAAGATATCAAGTTTTAGTAAAAATAAAAATTAGCATTATCAAAATGTTAAATAAAAACCCACTGAAAGTGAATTCAAAAGTGACCTACATTTATAGTTACTTGATTTACAACAATAATATCACTGTAATTCAATACTGGAAATTATAGCCTTTTAAATAAATGATATTGGGTCAATTGTATATGCACATGGGGAAAATCTAAACTGATTTATGATTCACAATGAACATAAAATTAATTCTGATCACAGACCTAAAGTGAAATCTAGAATAACAGAATTTCTGGAGTTAATTTAGAAGAATATCTGCATGTTGTATTAACATGTATCTGCATGTTGGCTAAGATATCTATGAACCAAATAGAACTATAAGCATGACATAAAAGCTTCCTTATAATTAACAATCTCCATTCATTGAAAGCAATTTAAGAGAGACAATAGACTGAAAAACTGCATATATCTAATTGGACATCCAATTTATTAAAAGAGATCTATTGAAAAGACAGCAGACAGGAAAAAATATCCAAATTACTAAGCATATAATAGGTAGAAATCATCAATTCTCATTAAGAAAATTAAAATTATAATGGATATAATGATTATAACAGTTAAATTAAAGGTCACTGAAACCACAAATAAATTAATTTTGGAAAAAATAAATAGGATTGGAAAAGCCTGATTTCTTTTCAATGCTGTTTTGGTGTTTAAATTTCTCCAACTCTTTATGGAAACTTTTTGGGAGTCTCCATTGAAAATAGATACACAGTACACTTCTGTTACAAAACAATCGAAAAGAAAAAGCTCAATAATAAGAAAAGTGTAACTTTCATTAAGACTTTAGGTTGCAATATGAAATCCAGAGAAGCTTTAAAATAACTTTAGTATGTTAAAAGATTTATTGGCAAATACACCTCTCAAAAAGAGATGAAGTTTATAAGCAGTAAACAGATAATATAAGGAAGTCTCAAAAGGAAAAATCAAGAACTAATAATTGTAACATTAGAAATTAAGAATGCCTTTGATGAAAACATATCAGCAATTTTGAGAGGGCTTAATAGCAATTATTTAAACTAACAGAAAATTAAAGGAATGGGGAAAAATAAACAGACCAAGAATTGTGGAATAACATCAAATGGTCTAGTATGCATGGTAGTGTATTTCTACAAGGAAGAGTGGGGCAGAAGAAACAGTTGAAATGACTAAAATTTTCCCCTAAGTAATTAAAGATATCAAGCCTCAGATTAAAAGACTCAAAGAATCCCAAGAAATATAAATATCTGCACACACACACATATGCACTTATGCACACATGCACGCACACATGCATACATGCTAGACGTACCAAATAGAAACAGAAAATACTGGACACATAGGGAAAACAAGCTTGCATTATAAAAAATAACAGAGAGAATTAAGCAGTGTCAATAATCCCACTGACGGTTATGCTTTAAAAAGAAATCCACTGATAAGAGAAAGAATTCAGAGACAAAAGAATATAAGCTGTAAGTTCAAGAGTAAGTATGATGAGGGTAATAGAAGTGAAAGTATAATTTCTTTATGGTCATAGATTGGAGTGAGCACAAGTGAGTTTTCAGGAGGATAGTAAATAGTCTATACTTGGACTTTGTATTTGAATTTTCCTTTTTGTAAATTGGCATGTGTTTTCCTTCTGATTTGTAGGAACTGTTTCTATATTTGGTATTATAGTCTCTTTTTTATTATATTTTCTATTCTGCAACTATGATTTTAACTGAAAAATTTCAACTAACATTCTTAATCTTAAGGCAATTCTGTTTATCATATTAAATTTCATTGTATTTACAAAAGATTTATATGTAAGTGGGTTAAAATAAATGAAATGGAATAAATTAAAAGGAAAAAAATTCAATAGTGAGATATTAATATAAAGAAAATGAAAACCCAAGAAACATGACTAAACCTTTTAAAATACTGATTCTCAACAGTCAGTTGTGATTTGACAAAATAAACTTGTGTTTATGTTGAAGAAAAAATGTTTTGAGTGTTATGTGAAATTATGTTTATGTTGAAGAAGTTTTTAAGATTCTGTTGACAAAATAAGCATTTCAGTTTCAGCTGAAAAATAAATATGTAGTATCAACTATGCATTTTATACAAATAAAAGAGTTAGTGAGCAGAGATCTGCCTTACTACTTAGAGGTTAAAAATAACCTCTGTAATCAAGTGAGTATACTATTGGCATAAATTTAAGAAAAGATAAGTAGAAAGAATATAGTTCAGAGATTGATTACAGGATATTTGAATTTTTGATATTTTAAAAGAAAATTAATTTGATTAAATAGGAAAATATTGTCTACTTTAATGTCTATGTCATAAATGATTAAAACAAACTTATACAGAACTCAGTCTCACACTGTACACAAAATATATTTCAGATGACCTACATATGACAATTTAAGAATAACATCACAAAAATTTTGGAAGATTTTAGAAAATTTAAAAAAAAACAACATAAAACCCAGGACTTTTTAAGTATGACAGGAAAGTTACTGGCTAATATAAAATAGAGACATTTGTTATAGTAAATGTAAAATTATAGGGCAAGTAATACTATACATATGTGTGTATATATACATATATGTATACACACATATGCATGATGAAAATGCTAAGTATGGATAGCAATGCATATAATTTTTATATATATTTATATATATCATGCATAGTATGTTATCACCAGTATTTGTTGTGACTAGCCTATTACATGATTCCAATGTACATAAATTATATTGTGGCTCACATGAACTCCAGGTGACTAAATATTATAAACAGAAATACTGTCCATTTCCTTAGAGTTCATTACGGCAATTTTTTTTTTAAGGAAAGGTGCAGGCAGAAATGAAGGTGAGCATGCAGACTGACAGGAAGAGAGAGGAGAAAGAAGCATCATTATAGTTTATTTTTATTTAGTTGTTCACACTGGTTGCTTCCCTTAGGACCTGGGACCCGAAACCAGGGGTTTGTGGCTTGCTCCTCTGGAGACAACTGACATAACCACTACTCCGCCAGGGCACACCATTATAGCAACCTTATTAAAAAGAGTTCTTACAAGTTCATATGCGGAATAATGAGCCAAATAGAGTGTTTTCAAAAGGTCTTCAAAAGGATAGTTTAAATCATTTAACAAAAAGATAATCAGTCGCTAAAACAAAAATATATATTAAGCTTTGCTAGTAAAAATTATAAATTTAATTGTAAAGTAAAAAAACAATCACATAAATCTGCAAAGATTATAAAAAAACAAACCTCATTCAGTGCTGGCACTAGTAAGGATAGCAGGTAGACAGATGCATTGATGCATATTGTTAATATAGCCTTTGGGGGTTGTAATCTGACAAAGTTTCTTTGTATTGAAAACAAAAATAAAACACTTTTGCGAAGACCCAGTAATAAGATACCAGAAAATCTACAGATTTATGGACTGTATTTTATGGTAAACATTAGAAGTGAGGAATCACTTGACCTGAGGTCATGCTTATCCTCATAGTTACCATGAGTATCACTCGTCAAGTAAACTGAATCATTAGCACGGAAGCTGAGGACAAATTAAGAAACATGCACGAGGAAATGTATAGCAATTGTAGAGAGCGGTTAAATGTTCATCAGTTGACTAGAAGAGATGACAAAATATAATCTTAAGTGTGAAATTCAAGTCACAGTGACAGGTATATCTGTAAATTTCAATTTCATAAACAGATAAGGAAAATATCAAAGTAACACTTTTCACTTGAGTGCACAATGAGAGCATGAGGATTAATACCAAACACAAAACAAAGAGTATGACTAAAAAAAAAACCAACTACTATAACCAAAATAACAAAAAGCAGTTGTTCAATAAAAAATGTCGTCACATTCATGTAAAATAATATGTATATATATATATATATGTTTATCTTGTCAAATATGTGCATTTTCTTTTGCTGGTCATCTTTGATCACTGAAAATTTCAAATGATTTTTACTTTGCTTTTAGATTTTGCTATATTGTTTGAAATATTTGCAAAGAGCATGAATATTTATATAATCAAAAAGAAACAAGAAAGCAGTATTTTTAAAAAATGTGTAGCCCATGTATAATATGTAAATCTATGACTCAGAGTAAGTTAATCATTGTAATATTGCACCCCTATGATTTGTCGCATTGGAGAACTTCGTGAATAGGCAATTCTCTATCTACAACTGCGTGGCTGTCTTCCTGCTTACTGAGGAGGATAAAAGGGTCATTCTCAGCAATTCCTACTGACATAGGTAGAGTACCTGATTAGCAGGTACTCTGTTACATATAATAAACGAGGCTACTCTGCCAGCCTTCTGCTTCTGAGTTTACAACTCTTGCCTTGGTTTCACTGAATGTCTGCTCTGCCAGTGCTGACCTCATCCTAGTGATCTCCAGTCCTGTCCTCTGTTTCATGTAGTGAACACATTATTCAAGAGTAGTTCTGTACAATACCTTATGCATGTGGAAATATTTTAAATCTAAACAGGCGAAGCAGTAATGACCAGCCACATGTCGTTACTGAGCACTTGAAATGTGGTTACTGCAATCAAGAAGCTGACTTTCAGTTTGTCATTTAACTCTGGTTTAAACTTAGTCACACATGGTCAATACATGTCATACTGAACAGTGTAGCTTCAGATTGATTCTTCCAGTGCTACTGTGCCAACAACATTTTTCCTCTTTATGCTAACTCACTCTTTCTCCTAGAATACACAGACCCTGCAGGTGTGGCTGTGTGAAAGGTGACACTTCAATTGTCTATATTACTCTCTTTTCTTCACTTATGCTTTTAATTAATTTATTTAATTATTTTAAGGGAAAGTAAAGGTAGGAATGAAGGTGAGTAAGCAGGCAGGAAGAGTCAAGAGGAAGAAGCATTTTATTTTATTTTTATTTTGTTGTTCACACTGGATGTTTTCCATCAGACCCAGAACTCCGACCCAGGGTTATGTGGTCTGCACTCCTTCAAATGCAATTGACTTAACCACTACTCCACAGAGATGTTTGCCTGATTTATTTGATTTTTGAACCCACATTACCTCTTCCTCCAATCAGGACACCACCATGGAATTTTTATAAAGCATATAAATATGTTTCTTTCCAAATCAACACTATGAATTGGATAGAAATCACTTCTGACAAGGATTCTGGAACCTAATAACTCAAGGTATATGACTGGGCCATTTTATAATGTTAATGAATATTTGTGACAATTACAGGGACATTTTCTAAACATTTTCTCAAAGAGGCTATCTGCTAAACATTTTCTCAAAGAGGCTATCTGCCAGAAGCTCACTAGGAGGGCTGTGCTTCGTTCTCCTGGTGATGGATTCATCTCTGAGACAAGGAAATCTGTGGGTGTGTTAAAACCCCACTGTTAACGAGGCTTCCACTCACCTATGCAGCAGGGGAGTTTAAATGCTTTTCTCCTGAGGCTAACACCAAGAAGAGTGCTATTTTACTGTTAGGCCTGGATAGGTTGGGAATCTAATAATGGTCACCATAGTACTGCCCTAATGTTCTTTTTCTCTGTCCCTATTCAGTCCCCTCTCAGAAAAAAAAGCAAGCTCATATGCAGATCAGGATTTGCTTAATGACTTACCTCATCACGAATTCGGAATATCACTAAATTTCTCCTGTTCTCTTCCCAGACACTTGGCAGCTAACTTCTTGTAGACCCACAAAACACAAGTTACACTTTCCGGAGCCACTGGGAGGTAATACATAGAGCACACTGGTTGGATCCAGATTACTGGGGATTGAAAATTGGCTTCACTACTTATTTCCTTGTTCTGTACTCAAGTAAGTTTTTAGTCTCTAACAACATTATATGGACTCACTGGATCATTGAAAGGTTGAAGCAAATTAGAATGTAAAGTGATAATAACATTGTCAATACTGCTGGAATTATTAGATGCAATAGTACTTTTTTCATTTCCTGCATAGCTACTGCAAGTAGATATTCTTTACCTTCAGGAAATAAGGCATTTGTTTTAGATAGTTCCCTTCTATTGGCAACCGAGAGGGATCCCTTACATTGACATGAAAAACACACCCATACATGCCTAAACACTTATATTCATAAGGCAAATAGAGTGTAACTTTCATAAATAAATACTATTTTTCTATTATGTTTCTTATTTTAGATGGAAATTATTAGAGCAGAAGATATACTTTCATTCAGAGTAATTCTTAATCTTTAATGATGTATTTAGTGCCAGGTCAAATTTTCATAAGGACTAGATTGCTAAATGAATGATCTATATGTTTAATCTAGCACAGAAATTCTGTTTTAAATCCAATATTTTAGGGACAGGGCAAGAGTCCAGAAACCAAATTCATGATCATTTGAATGTCTGCTATAAAATTATTTCAAAATCCTTTCACAACATTTTCCATTTATCTATTGGGATTGTTCATATAGATTAGAATATTTAATATGGCTAACAGATACATAAAATAATGTTGCTAATGAATGATGAATGCCTCTAAAAGTCTTTGAAAATTAGATTGGTTGCTGGTGATAGAGACTTGTTTGTGAAGGGCTACCCACAAAGCAGGTATGGGAAATTCCTCAGACTTATTTCCAAAGGCAGGAATGATGTGTTAGAAGGGAGAGGCTAGATTTGCTTGCATTCAAAGTTTAGAAGTGAAATATTAATTCAATTGATTCCAAAAGCTATAGGGGTCAATGAAGAAGTAAAATTAACAATATGAATGAGTATTTGTGGGTAACAAAACCAACTAGCTAGAGTCCATACAGAAGAGAAATAGGAAACTGAAGTAGGGTCACCATATAAAAAGACATGAGGAAACCAAGAACAAGTCCATTATGTGGCTCTGCCCCATGAAATGTTACTTTTCTATACCAGCACACTTATTAGCATAGACTTTACAGGTCATTCTCAAGTTAGATTTATTTCTACTCCTTCACTCATCAACTTCCATCTGGACCATGTCTTTGTGTTTTTGCTGGACAGCTTTCCAATAGTTAGAGATATGCTTGAGGTGAGTTATAGTATAGATTAAGCACCCAGCCATAAATCAGCTTCTAAAGATACTAATAGTATTAGTGGTAGTGAGAGAAACTGGAACTTAGATATTTTTAGCTCTGAAATGGAATGTTTATCATAAACCTATTTCTGGAGTGTCTCTTGGGTAGATGCAGAGAGTAGACAGAGGCCACTAAGGTAATATTTCTTTTGCAAGAAGACTTCCCTAAATATGCATAGGGAAAAAATCATTTTTAGGTGAATGGTATAAGAATTCAGTAGAGCAGAGATATAATGTCTTATATATCCTTCCAACAAATTGTTCACATATTTCTTTGGCAACTAGTCTTAAGTGACTGGTAAACATAGAGGCTCATGAAGCATAAAAGTGCCTTCATTAGAACCTTAGAGGGCTTAACATAAACTAGAATATCTACAAGGAAATAATTATGTTAAATAAGCCACATAGCAGAATAACTGGGAAAAACAAAACAACAGTGTTTAGTGAGGGTCTGACAGAGGGTAGCGAAACATACTGTTTTGTGCAGAACTGAGGGCGTTTACAGGATATGAAATTTAAAAAAAAAAACAACACTAAAAATATCAGGCAAACCAGGAGAAGTAGGTCATCTTATTCAAGCACACAATAGTAGAGAATTACCAATATGGCTGCCATGATTAAGGTGGCTTCATGACCCAAGAATTGTTAAAGATCCAAAGAAGAATCAAGCAAAATAATGTAAATCAAGCAAAATAAAATAAATATTTGTCTGAATTTATATCAATGAAGTAACCCTGGCAAACTAATTGAGTTTTTGTTTGTTTTATACATCTGTTTCTTGAGAACCAAAACTAAGGATAGCAAAAGTCCAGTATAAACCATCTTCTAGTCCAATGAGGCAGGGATTCTGGTGTGCCTTCTATAAATGGAGTTGTTTTCCAGTTTTCTGGAGAAAAAACCAAATGCTGAAGTGATGAGCTAGAAATAAATGCTATCCTAGAATCTTCCACATGTTGGTATAAAAGACCTCAATACCTCACAAATTTTGGAGCAGTCAAAATTATTCAGAGTTGAAGGATAAGCATGAAATAAATATATACTAGGAAGGTTTTACCTCTCTCAAGGGATTTCTGACATCCCACCAGCATTAGGAGTGGGAAATTGTCTATAAAATGGCAAGAAGTAGATTGAGATATAGTACCTACACTGAATTTCTGCCCCCGTAGTCTAGAATATGCACAGAGTTTTATTGCAGGCAGTCCTGTTCAGCTGTGTGTACTGCTCCTCTATGAAATACAGGATGCCTATTAAGGAAACATGAGACAATATACTTTTTCTACTTTTCACAATGTACTTTTCCTAGCCACAATGTCTAGTCAATACCTAGTGTTTTTCAACAATGAGCCACTCTTTTTCAAGGCCAAATCCTTTACCTAATGAAATACCTAGAAAAAAATTAGCAGCAATTAACATTTCTATGATCCTGCCAAGTATTGTGAAATGCTTAATTTGTGCTCTCTGCTAAGCTGGGCATTGAGAGCCCTGGAGAGATTTGTTAGGAGCATTTCATACATACGCAAAGAGAAATATCTGGGAGCTTTTCTTCCACTTTTCCTTTTTCTATTACTTCCCTTCTGATTTTTTTTTTTTTTTTTTTAGAGAAGGAGGAAGCAGCATTTTATTTTTCATTCAGTTGTTCATACTGGCAATTGCCTCAGCCCCAGGTCTTGAACCTGGGCCCTTAGGATGTATGTGGGACTGTTCCCAGGTGGTACTAGACTGCTTGGTCACCAGACACACACCCCCAAATACTAAGTGTAAGACATTTCGAGGGAGGAATACCAGATTTCGCAAGAATTTGAAAGAAGGGCTAACTGTATGGAATCAAATTCTAGTAGACTTTCAGATGTCGGGCAAAATATTTTGATAGTTACCTTTAGAGGATGCCTGCATTCCCTATAAATAAGTGGTTGAAGATCACCTGCTGACAGTGATAGGAGCTGTTAAGATTGTTTGATGTTGGAGAAGTGGGAAATATATGAAATATTTATAGTAGATAACAGTGCAGTTTGATCAAATAAATATTGGACACTATGCCATGTGGAATATCCAGTTATGGTGAATGATCTTGAATTCATAAGGGCATCAACTTGCCAAGTTAGATGATTTTTTTCTAGTTACATTTGGCTTTCCAGAAGGAAAAAAAAGGGTCAGAAGAACAGGGAACAATTATTAAAGAATAGACCTTAGAATGGAATTCAGAAATCAAAATAAGAGAAGACAGAGGAGAAAACAGTAATAGGGAAAAATAAAAGTGTCAAGATGGTTAAAGATATTGAGTGAGATTAGTTGGCCAAATGAACTAAAAGTATAGAGATCAGGATACTTAAATTGGTGATTTGGGAAATGGAACATTTGGTTCTTCCTGGGCAAATTAAATATGAAATATTAGACTCTGGCTCTTTCAACTGGACTTTGCCAAGTGACAGTGGTCTCAGCTTAGCATGAGGCATGGCCTCTGTTTCAGGTGACGCATGAGGAATCTTACTCATCAATTTGTAAAAGAATTGACTGTAACTGCAAATACAAGAAATGAAACTACTAAAAAAATTAAAAAGAAATAGTAGGAGTTAAGTCTTTGTCATTTTCAATTAGGTGACTGTTTCTCAGATATAACACAAAAGTATCAACGACTAAAGAACAAAATACATAGATTAAACATCATCAAATTAAAATATTTTGTTCTTCAACGAACACATCAAGAAAGTGAAAAGACCACTCCCAAAGTGGGAAGAAATGTTTATACATCATATATAATAATAAATGTTTATGCAGAATATATTAAAGTCTTAAAAATAAAATGACAGTACAATTTTTAAATGGGCAGAAGATGTGAATAGATATTTTTCCAGAGAAAATAAACGGCCAATAAATACATGAAGGATTGTTCAACATCATCAGTTCTATGGAAATAAATCAAAGCCATAATGAAATATCACTTCTCACCCACCATAATTAAGAGATAGACATTTACCAGTATCAGTGGAAGATGGAGACATTGACAGCCTTGCACACTGCTGGTGGGATTGCAAAATGTTGCAGTCATTGTAGGAAACAGTCTGGCAATTCCTCAAAATGTTAAAACATGACATTTCAAAATAATCTGGTAATTCCACTCCTAGATATTTTCTAAAATGCTACAAATAGAAAAATATATCCATAGAAAATAAGTATACAAATGTCCATAGCAGTATTACACAAAATAACCAAAAGGTGGAAACAATCCAAATGGCAGCAACTGATGAATGGAAAAAGGGGGTCTATCCATGCAATGAAACTACCTGGAAATAAAAAAGTAATGATGCATAGATACACGCTGTAACATGGATGAAACTTGAAAATTATTCTAAGTGAAAAAATCCACTCACAGAATACCACACATTGTGTGATTTCTTTAAAAAAAAATGTCCAAAGTAGGCAAATCCATGGAAAAAGAAGTAAATCTGTAGTTACTGGGAGTTAGGAAAAGAAAGGAATATAGAATGGCTATTAATAGGCTCAGGATCTTTTGAGGTAAAGAGATACTCTAAAATTAGATCATGGTGATCATATTAAAAGCTATTAGCCTGCTGGATATTTACTATATTCATAGATATTTTTTACATTCTGTATGTAATTCAGCTTTATTGAAATACAGGGTGATTAACCTTTCTTTGTCCAACACTTGATATATGGCCTTTTACTATATTGTGCATATGTTTCAATAGTAGGCACTAGTATCAATAAATACTTCATTTTAACAATGAAAAAAACTAATAAAGTCTACAGTTTAACATACATTTAAAATATAAATGTAAAATACATCTCAAGGAAACTTATTAAACCAGAGAGACAGACAGAGAGAGACAGACAGAGAGAGAGAGAGAGAGAGAGAGAGAGAGAGAGAGAGAGAGACTCATAACATACATTATGAAAGGTGAACATACATTATGAAAGGTGAATGAACAAAATTCTACTTTATTTCTATATTTTTTCTTCTTTGATCCTCTTGGTCTGACTGCCACTTCTGAATTCTGTTTTTATATTTGTTTCGGCCCCTCCCTCTTTATTTTCCTCTTTGTCTGAATTTGATGCTTCTAATTTATAATTTTTAGCTCTGCTTTTGAACTTTCTATATTTAATCCACGAAGCTTCACTCGATTTGACCACCTGTGCAATGCAGCTGCTCCGATTTCCTCTTTAGAACAGACCTCCTTGCCAGATAGTTTGTCTGATACTCTGGCACAGAGTTTTCCTGGTGATGATAAAAACTGTCACTCCCTAATCACAGTTTCCTATGAACACAATACTGAATGGGTAAATACATCCCTGTCTTAGACCAGTGTAGAAATATATGTCTTCACGTATCAGTGCCATCCACTTCCATTTACAAAAGTTTCTCACACTATGTCACACATATGAAAGAATTTAAGATCTATTTTCCTTATCTGTATGCAACTTACACTTAACATTCAAGGTGGTAATTTATAGGTAAACCTGTTTATGTGATCATCATAATATCATAATCACATAGACACACAATCAAATATCTATTCTGAGAATTGAGAAAAATCATGTCAACACCTCTCTCTCTGTGGATATGTCAGTAATATCTGGACTGATCTTGACCCCATATCTGACCTGCTTCCATGGATGAATTGTATAAAATGAACTTCTAATAGTTCTCATAAGGAAGACAGATCTAATTACCAGAGCAACATGCGGATTATGCTGTTCATGATATATTTCTGCATTGGAATGTCAAGATGAATGATCCCAAATACTGAACATGATTAACTGATGTGAGATACTGCTCATGACATATCTACCTGTTCACCACTGCTGAGTCACTTCTAAAGATAAAGAGATAAAAAGGAACAATATTGCATCTCCACAACTGACACCAACAAAGTGAACACATTTCCAGGTAATGTTGTACTTGAGCTAAGGTACGTGTCCAGGAGACATGCCGGTACTCATGGGCAATCCATATGGCAGCTGCCTGGATGTGAAGTGTCTAGGTGTTACAAGTTCAATTGTCCAGTTCAATTTTGAATGATCACTGAACGTGATTCTTCAGTCAAGCTGGAAATGGTTTTAAATACATTTTTTCAAACAAAAGGTGCAGGCAGGAATGAAGGTAAAAGGCAGAAAGGCAAGAAGAGAGAGGAGGAGGAAGCATTTTTATTTTATTTCCATTTAATTGCTTTACATTGGTTGTTCCCCCAACCCTCCCTCCACCCACCATCCCAGGACTTGAACTCAGGGGTATGAAACTTGTGTCCTTCAGAGGCAATTGACTTAACCATTGCTCCACCAGGGCATGTACAAATTGAACCCATTTTGAAGTCAGATGCATTCTCTCCACTTGAATTTCTGCAGTGTTGTGTGTGCTCATTTAGGGAGTGTTTCAAATATCATCCCTGGGAAACTATCTGATGGCTACGTAAGTGGCTTTTGTCCCACAGAGGAAAAGCCATCAGACAATGAAAATATTCACAATTTCCTACACCTTTGCAGGTAACTCTTTTCATGCATATGCTATTAATATTCAAAAAAGTAATGTGTCCAAACATTGAATACCGCTGCCACTAAACAATCTCCCTCTAGACAAACCCCAGATCTACTATCTAGTAATTGCATGTTCCTGGGCAAGATGCTTTGCCTACCTTTACCTCTGGAAAACAAAAAAAGTGGGATGTTAATAATGGCGAATAAGAATTTTATGGGGTTAAGTGAATTTTAATGTAAAACAATACTGCCTAGAACCAAGTAAGCACTTAATAAATATTATTCTATTTTTCATATTATTAAAGTCTTGGCTTACATAAATGGTTTCACTAGTTGTGATTATTTTTTATCCTTGAGACGATGATGAATGCATATCATTAACTCTTCCTAAATAGGACTGCCTATGATGGTTCTCATTCAGTCCTAGAGAAACAACTCTTAGCTCTAATCTGTGTATTACCTTGTAAATCCTTTGTCTTGTAAAGCAAGATGAGAAGAACATGCTACTCTTAGGTAAAAGCAGTAAGGGATGGTGTTGGATTCAGAAACTATATGCAAAGTACTGTTCTAAACAATGGAAACACATAACATCCACCAGGGGGTGCCTGTCTTGTACAGATAAGTGAATTTTGTCTAGTTCTGAGAATATTCTTAAAGAAGCCTAAGTCGAAAGGCACTAAAATAAGTTTGTTTCTGAATATGAGTTGGAATTTTATCTTTAGTGCTACTTGGATCGATATGGAAACAATGTTACTGCCTAAAATTACCTAACAAAGTTTTAATCGAGGTATTCAATTAATATAAAAACACCATTAAAATAAAAAAAAATTAACCAACCTCTTCCTTCAGTTCCATACCTCTACCTTCAACAGACACGCCTCTACACAAAAATAGATACGCATACACAGAGTTAACTGACCCCTATGACATCACATAAAAAAAACACATTTCTTCACATTTAAAATCCAGAGTTATTTCTTACAAAATGTCAGTGTTTGTTTGCTGAAAGGTGTGATGTTTAGAATTCATTGCAACTTCTGAATCAGCCTCTAACTCAAACTGTGCTGCTTTTGTTTCAAAAAGAAACAAATCAAGTCATGATGAAGTTAATAAATATAACCTTGATACTTGACTCTTTCCTTAGTCATTTACATTCCCTAAATCAACTTTAGCAAGTTCTCCTGATTATTTATAAGATAGACTCCACTAATAAGATATATACACCTGTGGGCTTTTGCCCAGATGGCACAAATTAAAAAAAAAAAAAAATGAAAAGAAGCCTAAAAAAGTACATTAGGTAAGATTGATCACTGTGTTACTGATAAGTATTTTATGAAATTTAGAAAATTAAACAAGCTCAAGCTTTGGGGGTTGATTAAACAATTCTTTGTATGGATTTGGAATGCTTTTTAAATCTTATTTCATTAATATAATTACTATTCAAAATCAAGTTACATAGAGTATCTCAATTTGTTGCTCATGGGATATGATCTCACTTAGTTTAAAATTACATTATACTTAGGAAAGCCTCAAACTATCAGGTTAGCTTGTTTGGGTAGATTGTTAGATTAATTCTTTAATTCACTGAAATATCTATTACTGTTTTCAAAAGAATTGACTTAATGAATTAGAGAGTTAATCTCAACAATTTATCATTCAAATGAGGTCATCACACTTAGCAGAATATTTAAGATTACCAGCCCATTACTAACATTTTCTTTACATTAAAAAAATGTGTTTTCTGTATTATGGCTTATCATGTTTTAATGGATTTTTAAAATCTATTAAAGAGCTGTTCTATTATGAGAGAAATCACTTATAATCAGTCTGCTGCAAATTATTTGTATAAAGTTATCAAAACCAACAGTTAATATGCTACAATATACATTGATTATAAAGAAAATGATACAATGGTGCGCAATAATTTTAAGTATTAGAAAATCTAGAAATAATAACAAACTAGCTATTTTATTTCCTGTGGATATATGTTAACCAAATTAACAATAACAGTGAGGATTAACAAAGTGGTAGCTAAAAGAAGAAATACTTTACTGGAATTTAATGACTTTAAATTCCAAAATATCACTGTAGATGACACACATATATTGGCCCAAGATTACTTTTGTGAAACTCAGAAATTCATAGGAAAAACTAGGAGACTACATTATACAAAGGTATGTTAACGAAGTTTTCAAAATGAAGGGAAGATGGCAAGTCATGCAAAAATGAAAATAAAAATAAATAAAAACTATGTCCATTCTTGAGAAAACAAGACTATGTATTTCAAGCTCAGGGTCTTGAGATTCGTCACTGAAGAGGTAAGCTTGCTCTGTCAATTTGCACTAAAACATATACTTTACTTTCTAGTGTTCTTAAGAACTCTCATTTTTAAAAACAAATTCTGACATTTATATATACCTGAGACTCTTGTGATAAAATATCTACCCTAAATCCTATGGGGTATAGTCACTGTATTTTTGATTGCACCATTCTTTTTTATTCTTCCAGCTCTCTGTAGGCTCATTCTACCAGGACATTGGAAACACAGGCCTGCAGGCGAGCCAGGCGTCCAGGGCCAGGCACACTATTCGGTCCTGCGGAATGGCCTTGAAGCTGCTCACCTAGGTAAGCTTTAGATCAACTGTGCTTTTCCAGGCAGTGTTTCCTTCTCCCCCAACCACATTGTCAACCAGAATTCAATATATCTGAAAATCTAATCTATACTATAGAAGCTGGATTTACTTTTATAGGTATTGTTACACATAGTCATCCTGTATTTGATTTCCTCATGTTTTGTGATTTTTTTTTTTTTTTTTTTAAATCATAAGCTTATCACTGCTGAAATTTGAGCTGTGAAGATGCACTGTCTGAGGCCTGGGTTGAAAAGACATCCCTCTTGAACACAAGTATCTTTGTTTTGTTTCCTGTATGTCACTCAAGTCAGAATGACATTAACATAATTATTACTTAAGGTCTTTTTAAACCTTAAATCATTTCAATTCAGTTTTGAAATCTCAGAATATCAGAAAATGCATTTATCTTCTTCCAAAGCCCAATTTCAAAAATAAAATGATCTGTGTTATTCTTCCTTGTAGAAATACACTTTCTCAAGTCGAACAATTCAAAATCATGTCTTTTGTTCTATGTCTAGCTTCCCCTGCCCCGACCCCACCCCCAGAAATTTCCCGTTATCCTTCCAATCATTCCTGGTCCTTGGGCTTTGTGTCCTGTTCTTCCATATGGCAGTTACAATGAAAATGTGTGCTATCAGTGATCACCATCTACTCTATAGTAACTTAGGAGCAAACACACTGAAGTCAGGTTTTATTTCTGGCCCCTGTGGGAAAACTTGCTTTTCTTATCAGTTAGACTTAGATTTACAATTTTTAAGAAGACCTAAGTGTTTACCAACACAGAGTAGCTAGATTCAGTGTAAATATAATTGCAATTTTGGTGGCTAATGTAATGTTTTATATACAAATAATGAGTTATAATAATGCATATCTTAAACCCATACAATGTTATGATGTGATATTCCTTCAATAAAATTAAAGAAAAAAAAATGCTATTGTGAGTCTGAATCACTTTTTAAATCAGATAATAAGGAAATATGTATAGTCTCTATTTTCTTTTCTTTTCTTCCTCATTTTTATTTATTTTATTTAGCAGCACATCTTGGTGGCTCCCCAGCCCTGGGTTGTAAACCCAGGTCCTTGAATGTATGTGGAAAGCGCCTGCCAGAGGGAGTGAACTTTACCTCTAAACCAGGGAATGCCATGTATTTTCTTTTAGGAATCTCTATTAGGACAGTAAAACTTTGTGGATGGATGAAAAATTCCAGCCCAAACAATAGAGAGACAGAAAAGGGAGAGCTCTACCTCTCAACGGATGTTTTGAGCACTTACACTGTGACAACATTTCAGTTATTACTCCAACTTCTGCCCTTACACCATTTGTGTAAAGTAACACTGTTTAAATATGTATGTGTGTAGGTGTGTGCATGTGCTTAAATTCTGGATCTCAAAGTCTATCACTTCATTCTATTGGTAACTGCAATCTATTAGACATGTAATCATTTTAGAATGACACTATTTTCTATTAGTCTTTACTAATATAGATTATATTGAGCTATACATTACACACAAAAAAATCAAGTATGGTTCTACAGCCCAACCATTTTACATCTCTATACACACATGAAATCCTTCCTATGGAAACTTTCCATCTTCCCAAAAGTTAATCTCATGGTTTTTCGGTCAATATAGCTTATCCTTTGCCTGGCAGTTAGCCAATCTTCTGATATCTGCCATCATAAGTTCCTTTTGCTGGCTTTTGAATTTTACATAATTTTAATCGTAAACTATGTACTTTTTGGTCGGTTTTACTTATTTATATTTTGTGCACTCTTTTTCAGATTTATTCATGTGGCTTATGTATCAGTAATGCTTCTTTTTCATCATCATCATCATCATCATCACTGATGTGTTACTTAAACACAGCAAGAATTACTAATTCAATTTCCTACTGAAGAATATTTGAGCTCTGTCTAGTTTGAGGGTGCTGATAATAGCAAGGCTATAAAATTCTTATATATGCCTGTTTATAGACATATATTGTATCACATTTTATGTACCTAGGAAGAAAAAAAACTTCTGGGTTATATGATATTAATTTAGCTTTTGTGGATATGATCAAACCGATGTCCACAATTGTTGAACTGATTCAAGTCCCCAATACAATGAATGGAATTTCCTGTTGCTATACATTTCTCATCAACAGCTGGTATTATCAAATTGATCTTTGTTTTCTGTTTTTCATCTAAGAAATTCTAAGTATTTGTTAGCAGTATCTCATTTTTTTCTGCTTAATTTTTCATTTCCCTATGAACCAATGAAGCTGAACGCTTTTGAATATGTTAATTTGTCATTTGGGTAGCCTACTTTTGGTAATGTTTTATCGGTTTTTGCTTAATTGGTTTATTTGTCTTTTTTTAATTAGTTCATGTGTTCCTTAAAAATTCTGAACTCAAATCATTTCTCTCCTATGTGTATTGAAACACTTCTTCCATTCTGTTGACATCTACTCATTTCATAAATGTACTCTTTGGATAACTGGAAGTTAGACTTAATGAACTAAAACTAATCCATCTTTTCCGTTCATGGTTGATATTTATTTATTTTAAATAAAAAGAGGGAAGAACAATGCTAAGGTCATAAGCTATTCTGTTTCCTTCTGGAAGCAGACTGGTTGACCTTTCATTTTTAAAATAGTTAAATATTCATAAGGGGTTGTGAGAGATGTATAACTTTTCAAAATATATGTGGTTTCTTAAAGAGAGATTATTTCAAATTATTATTCTTTTGAATTTACGCAAGGAAATGTGAATTGCTCTGATCAATGAGATATGAGTGCTAATAATATTTGCTCCTTGGATTGTAGGCTATAAGTTCTGTGTCTCACCTATGTAGTAATGATGAGAAAGAAGCTATATACAATACATAGATGGATGAATGTGAGTATGTTCCAATAAAACTTTATTCAAACATGACTGCGAGCAAGAATTAGTTAAAACAAATAAGAAAATTTTCCCAAATTTTCTCTGTCAAAGGTCTACAATGACCCATTGATTTTAGACTCCATGCAATAATAAGTAGGATGTATAGTACCTTTGTGTGACATAGTCTCAAACAAACTTTTCACTTGTGGCAAAAGTTAGAAATAAAGATTGAGACGGTTCACCAGTTACAGGTAGCTTTCAAATGTGTGTCATTAAATTTAGGGGAGGGATAGTGAAACGAATAAATAAAAATAAAATAAACAGAAAGGAGGCATGGTAACTATGACTAAGAAATATATTTTGGTGTCATCATATGCTCATACACACACATACACACACCCACAAACACACAAAGCGCACCTGACACCAGAACTTAAACCTTCTAAAGCTCTGAGGGAATTTTATAGCCAAATAAACCATGATATGACATCAAAATGTCTGTGACTGTTACAGGTTAAAAACAATTGAAATTCCACCATTTCACTAGCAAAAATCAGTTTATGAAAATAATATAATCCTGAAAGAGGACATAGAAACTGATACACATACAAATATAGACATGGGAAATAATGACCAATAATAATTCCCAAAAAGGCTGATGATCAAGGGGTATAGAGAAAAAGAAAAATATTTTTTACTTAAAAAAAACACATTATGTTTTATCTCAAAAGTAAACACTTTAAAAAAAATCTTTAATTAGAAGAGAAAACGATGAATTCCCATGCCAGACAAAATTCAGTAGAATATTTTTCAAGTGATAACATCTGGTATCCAGCTTGTAACATACTACTGGTGTTCAAATATTAATAGCTAATCATTTCCTGAATTTTTGAGGATAATTTTAGATGCAGTCAATTATTTTCTTGAAGGTAGTTTTACATAGTCATCAATTTTTTTCTATGGATTGGAGAAAATCGGTGCCTCGTAAGTATTTAAGAGGTTAAAAATAGATTTTACTATCCTGTTTCAACGCAAATTAACAGAGCAGGTAACATTTTTTAAATGTTTCCTTTTTAATGCAGTTTTTACATGTTGACTCTTCTCAAAAATTAAATGCACAAACTACATTAAGCAACTGCATTATTCTAAGCACTTAGTGCTTAATGTCAGAAGGCAAATAGTGAGATGAAGTTTGATCAGGATAATTTTTTTAATGTAATTCATATGAACTCAGATCTTACTGTTCTGTGGTTATACATGAGTTCATGATATTTTAAATACTCAGATTTCCTACGAGAGTGCCCACTGTCAGAATTTAAGTCTTGGGTCCCCTAACAATGTTTGCTTTAGTTGTTTTTGTAGTTCCTAAGGAAACTGATTAAGTCTGATTAAGTGTCAATTCTTATTTCTGCTTCCCTGTTTTCCAATGAACAATGACCCCTGATCCATACTCTTAGTCCCAGTACTGTGCAGAGCGATGCTGACTCCTATATATGATAAAATCCCAAGTAGCAAATATACCCCACTATTTACATTGAGAGAGAACTAAGGAGACTGCAAACTGGAAGATTATAGCAGTAGGTGGTAGGTAGACTACAATGGAAGCCAACAAATTCAAAAGAAGTGAGTAAATACTAGTATCTGTTTCACTGAGTCTTACGAAGTCTTTAAAAAATTAAATAGCATCCAGAGGCTTAATTATTAGCATTGGTTTAGAAACAGGGATAAGATTACCATATCTCCAGGCTCCTAAAAAACTGATTTTTTTTTTGGTATAGTCATCGAGAACTTTTTGTTCAGCTTCTATAAAGCTAGCTCACCGATTATATATATACATCCCTATGGCTAGACCAGGGGCTCATAAAGACGTATAAAGAAGACTGAAATATGGGCCTTGCTGCACACTTGGCATCACTCAGGATCCTTAAATTTGGACCACTGGATGTCTTGTTTGCCTCACTCTTCTCTCCTCCAGATATTAAGTGTCATAGTGGATGTGTCTACTCAACAAGTTGCAAACCAGGCTGAGATAGCAATGAATAAAGCATTATTTGACTTATTTTAGAATAACTACACACTGACACTCTACTAAGACAGTTTTCTACAAAGTTGCATTCAGATAGCTGGTACACGCCTAGAAAATAGTCCCAAACCTCCCATCTTCATCTGATACAGTTTAAGTACAGACAAGAATTAACTGAATTGTTTCTTTTTAAATTTCAATTCAGTAAGATTTAAATTAAAAAAAACAAAGTAAATCCAGTGTCTGTATGAGGGACTGCACACTCCTTCCTTCAGCTTCAGACAGTCAATATAAAGAGATATAAAGAGGTCCAGCAGGCAATTCCCTAAAGATTATATTGAATTATAGAAATCATATCTGGTCTAATAACAGTCACTTACAAAATTTTCAATAACTGGAACGCCAGCATTGTAGTAATCTAGTATTTTGTCTTTTATAATTATCCTTTTAAAACTTCTATCTCTAAGATGCAGTATCCAAAGTTTGTATTTTTCCTTAGTTCATTATCTCCTTCTCCACGCTCAGACAACAGCAAAATAGCAATAAGAGCAAAAACAGTACTCGGCTTTGCACCAGAGAAACTGAAATGCTCCAATTTGTGAAATCTCACTGCAGAAAGATAGAAGATTCAAAGGCATTATTGACAACTTAATGTTTTCCCAGCTATAGTCAGCTAATCACCTAGCAAGGCCTTGAAGAAAAATCTTCTGTAGATATTGGGGATGTGAGGACACATAAAGTCCAATGGCATGCCCTAATGGAGCGCAACAGATTGTCATTAAGCCTCAGAGCTGCAGGAAGATAAGGCCAGAAGCCAACTGAAGGGTAGTTTAAGAAAAACAGAAAGGAAGATCAAAGAAGACCAAATTGAGATGGCTTTCTAAATATTTTTCATTTAATTCTTTCTTTTGCCTGGGACTGGTGCATCGCATACCACTTCAGAGTCTTCATATCCTTGCTTATATAATATAATATAATATAATATAATATAATATAATATAATATAATATAATTTTTCTATAATATAATTTTTCTTCAATCAGAGTAACTTATCTGGAACAATACTAGCATGTTGTAACACCTAGCATCATTTTTGTAACTAATTAATTCCATTACTTATTTGAATAGACTTGACCTTGATAGTTATAATATAGTCTACACGAAGGCCAGGAAAATTGTGAATTGTTTTATTTTTAAATGAATTGGTGATTAACATACAGAAATAATGACACACAATTATATGTACAGAATAAAACCAATTGCCTTTGTCAAAATCTGTCACAAAGAATAAGAAGACAGTAAAAGCAAAGAAAATATTCATTCCTGAAGTGTTTCTTTCTTGGAGGGAGGAAATGCATTTCAAATGTATATGCACTGAAAAATTTCATATAAACTTTTGACGATTTTGGAAGTTTCCTGAAAAATTATACATATCCTTACGTGCAAATTTTGATAGCATGAAATTTCTGTTGCTGAGAAATCTACAAATGATGTTTGATAAACTTCCATTGGTAGTTCTTTCTGGCCTTAATGCTCATGCTATGATTGTACACAGAGGGACTCAACTGAACACTCATTTTGTTAGGGGGAAAAACAATTGTACGCAGCTAATGGTATCAGGATCTCTTCTAAAAAGTAATTATTCATAAAAGTAAAATATGTCCACCTTTAAAATTGAATCTTAACAACAAAATGTATTTTACAGGAATGGACAGTATTGTTACTGTTATGAAAACAGCTACTGAATATTCTGTCAGTATTCCACTTCCCAATAAATATAAAATCCTCATTCCATACTGGCTGCTTAGAGATCAGCGTTTTAACACTATTTAAATAATATTTACTAAGAGTGAAAAAAAAAGTAGAAATTTTAGATAATTTCACTTCCCTAATCAAGTAATGTCGCTTGATTTGAACGATTCTTCAGCCATTTCGTTTACAAAATATTGCTTTTATTTTCCATTTTTGGTAATTCGTTATTCTTCCTTTTAAAAAATTCTAAATCTATGACTTACATGGAATTCTGATTGAATTATTGCACATTAGCAATGAAATGGAGGCAATCAAAATTCTTAGTTTGCCTTTTTTTTGACAGAAATAAATATAATTTAGGTGTTTGTAATTATTAGACTTCAATATACCCAACTGGGAAAAGAAACAGAATGAAAAATGAGAAATATTCCTGACTTCTTTATTCAGTTTCATAATGTTGAAAAATTAAAATAAAATTAAAGTGCTAATTATGTTAATTTATTAATTAAATCAAAATTCACTGCCCAGTTTCCCCCGGTCTTGGTAATTTATATTTCTTCTCAAGTGAATGTTTTACATTTTAATATGGTCACTCCTAATATTTCTTTTTCCTCTGACTTCTGCAGCTTTGAAATTTAAATATCATTCTTTTATAAGTGTTGGGTAAATGTTATTTTGTTTTCTCTTGTATTTTTGTTTTATATGAATATTTTAATGTGAAAATAGTCTGAAATATGGCATAATGTTAAGGTGTGAATAATTCCTTGTAACTTGCTAATCAATAATCTCAATATTATCTACTGAATAATTCTTCTCTTTACTTTTAATTTCTGATACTCCCTTTACTATGTGAAATCTATGTGATAGGAATTAAAAGTTTATTTTCCTTTTTTCTCTCTAATTAGATGCTTATTATTTCATGCAAATCTATAAACACACTGTACCTAGTTCACTGTTCTCCTGGTGTTGGCGATAAAGTTGCAGAAACTCACCTTCCTCAAAAATTTCAACAATTTGTTTCACCAAAAAAAATGTATATACATATATATATATATATATATATATGTATATATTTCAGAAGGAAAGAAAAGGAAGAAGAAGCATCTTTATTTATTCAGTTGCTCACCTACGCTTCTCACCCCAGGCCTGGGTCTTGAACCTGGGTCCTTGGGTTGCATGTGAGCTGGACACCAGTGTCTCAGCTACATGAGCCACAAGAGCGCTCCCTAAGAAAAAAATATATTTTTCAAATTGAAAAAACATTACAACTACTATGAACTCAGTTCTCTAAGTCACCCTGTGATTACAACAGAGAAATAAAAAATCAAAAAGTACATTGAGTCTCTATCACTCACCACCTAGTGAAGAAGCATTGACTTAATAGATGTAGATAAGCAGGAAGGAGAAAGGTTAGCTGATTAGAGAGCATTTCAGAGGCCTCTCTCTAAGCTGAAAATAATCAGCAAAATCTATATATAGTTGATATAGTTGATATTTTAAAGCTTGAAAAAGTGTTGACAAATCAAATAAAGGAATGGAATGACAATTAAACCACCAAACTGCATAAAATAAGAGAAAACATTTAAAACCTTCATAATGATACTCATTGGCAAGCAATCAAGAATGCTATGGACATACTAGAATATTTGAGTTCATCACAGAGAGACAAGAAATAGAATTACAACAATCAAGAAGCAAAGAAATAGAATGCCGCTCTGGAGTAGGCGTGGTTGCTACCCATCTGGAAGGAAGTGAGAGTAACTGCCTGGATTCCAGACTCAAGAGGAAATTCAAAGTAGCTGGGCAGTTTGGAGCTTGGTGCCCATAAAATCTGCAGCACCCACAGCCGGCGGGCAGGTGGATAGTAATCCTCCAATAAAAATAATGAGCAATAAATGAAATATCAATAGCAAATTGACAATGCCTGGCACTGTGAAATAACTCACCACATTCAACAAAATGTACATAATTAAAGGCAAAGTTATTGCAGGTAGTGGGAAAAAGAGAAAATCTTTGAAACAAAAATAAAATGTAATCATAAACCTCAGAGGAAATCGCATACAGGATGGTTGGGGAAAGGTAAGAGAAAGTAAAAAAAGAAAAAAGTTATCCATGAAAGAAAAAAAATAGGCTGATGGACTATAGAGGAAAGGAGAAATTAGTAAGCAGAAAAATGAAGCCACATATTTTTCCCAGAATGAATTGCAAAAAGAATGGAAACTATAAGACAAAATGGTTCAGAAACATCGTGTATAGAGAAAAAACTTGAAAGCCTTTCAAAGATGCATTGCATAAGTAATCAAGACATGGGACTAAGTAAATAACCAAATAAAAGGGAGAAATAAATATCAGAGCTACAAAAATAAGACACAGATATTAAATTGGGAGTTCTTACTCTTTGAAAAAGGTTGAATGTAAAGAAGCCCATGACCTTTATTATCTCAAAGAAAAGTCAAGGACAAATAGAAAAGTCCACAAAAGAGGATGCAATGGGACAAAAATCATTAATAAATAGTATTTAAACCTTTCATTTCAACTTGGCCATTAATGATTTTGGTTTAACTACCGTGGTAACCAGAAAAATATCAACACCCCCAAAAGCTGTCCACATATTAATTAATCCACCTAATAAGAAGCTATACATATACTCATTTAAGAGGCAAAAGATACTTTGCAGATGGCATTAAATTAAAACTATATATATAGAGGGAGACTGGAGATTATCCTGGATTATCCAAGTGAGTTCAATGTAGAAACCACTAGATGCTTACAAGGGAACCAGGGAGGCAGAAGAGGCAGAGGACGTGTGATGATAGCAGCAGAGGTTAGAATTATGTGACAGCTGGTTTTTAATAGGGAAAAGGGATGTTAACCAAAGAATGGCCAGTAGTGAGAACCTGAAAAATCTTGTCTTTCCTAGGGACTCTGCTATGGACTGAACATGCCCTCCTCCCTTAATGCTGATAGATAGTATTATGAGGTGGGCTGACTGGACAATGATTTGATTATGAGAGTGGACGCTTCAAGAAGGGGATGGCTGTCCTTATCAAAGAGACCCCAGGGAGAAGATGGCCATCTGTGAACCGGGAACCAGACACTCACTGGACAAAAAAATGTGCTGGCACCCTGATCTTGACCCTTCTAGTTTCCAAACTGTGAAAAATAAAGGTCAGCTGTTTAAGACACCCAGGCTGTGGTAGTTTGTTTTGGCATTGTGAACAGCTTCCAAAGAATTTCAGCCCTGCTGACACAATGGTTTAGCCCCGTGATCCTTCTGTGCTTTACAATTACGAGATGATCCATGTATATTTTAGTCACAATGTTATGGCAATTTGTTACAACAGGAATAGGAAACCGATAAAAAAAAATCTTAATGTCCATCTCTCTCTGTCCCCGGAGAGCTTTTTTTCTGCCTCTGCAAGACTGTTTATTGGGCTTCTCTGACAAAAAAATAAGAAAAAGTGGAGGCAGAATAAGAAAAAAAGTGTGGGAGGGAACAAGTAAGGAATCTGGAGAAGAGTAGTAAAAGTTGGTGAGTGGAAAGTTGCAGGAATGAGAAGTGCAAGAGATATGCAGCAGAGTAGGAAAATACACACAGGTTAAGGATTTTTAGGGAGGTTTGTTCTATTTGGCATCTTCTGAACTGCAAGAGTTTGAGTTTGTCTTTCTCCAGCGTTGAGGTATTTTCAGTTATTTCTTCAAAAAATATTTCTCCTGGTACCATACATACTTTTTCTTTTCTTTTTGGGTTTTCAAGAACATGAATGATTGACCTTTTGTAATGATTACACAGGTCACTAAGATTCACGTTTTGTTTTGTTTTTTAATGCCTAGTTGGTTTTTACTCTGTCTTTCAGACTAAATAATATATTTATTGATTCATCTCCAAGTTCACTGCTCATTCCTCTATTGTCTGCACTCTACTGCGCCAATAGAGTGAGATTAAAAAAAAAAAAGATACTGTGCTTCTGTTATATCATTTCTTTATGGTTACATTAATATTTTTTTATTTCTTTATTGAGGTTTTCATTTTTTTCCATTGGTTTCAAGAGTGTTTATATTTGCTTAATGCAGCTCCTTTATAATTTCTGCTTGAAAAACTTTCAGATAATTGCAACATCTGTGCTCTCTCAGTTGTTAGTGTCTCTTTGTTGCCTTTCCCATGTAAATTAAGATATTCCAGGGTTTTGTGTACTTGGTAAATTTATTTTTTGTCATATCCTCTATAGTCATTTTGAACATATACTCATTTTGAACAAATTTTCTTTGAGTCCTGGATTTACTACATGGCAAATGTTGATAATCTATGTGTTAATAAGCAATGATTCAGGTGTAAACTGTCTATTCCAACCCACTTACTAGGGTTCCAGTGACTCATTACTTTTCAAACACCTGTATTCCTGGTGAGATTTCTCCCCTGAGGGCTTGAATTGGGTGTGACCCATTAGTTCAATTCTTAATGTCTTTGATAAACTGAATAGGATTAGATCCTGCTGGGTGCAGTTTAGAGTGAGCTCAGAGTTCATAACTACATTAGGAGCTTTTTCTAATTCCTGATTCTCCATATCATCTCCATATCATCTTTCTGGTTCTTTGGCGTCCAGCTAAGAGTCAAAAATCTAGAGCCTTAATGATCCCAATGTCTACACATGCTACATCTAACCTGCATCTGGATTCAAGCTGAGGACAACAAAAAGAAACGTAAAACATGAGGTTTTCCCCATCTTCTTGGGACCACAGCTTTCCTCAAGAGGCAGATTTCTCTCCCTCAGTATTTTGGAGGCGTCCATTGTTGCATCCATGAACAGAAGCTCGCTGGATGCCTGGGTCAGAAGAGAAATGAGACTAGAAACAAAATCATGTGGGAGGAGGAGAGTTCTCCACTGGCTCGTTAAAGGTGCCCTTTCCCACGCTGAGCCAGAACTCCGGCTGTTTTCACCCTACCTGATTCTATGCACTGATGGGAGTCTTCGAGTGTCATGCCAGGGGATGAAGAGGAAATAACAACGGTACATTCATGACGTGAGTGATATTTTTCATTCCCCTTGTCTCCCCCAGTCCTCCTGATTAGTCCTTTGATGGTTGCTTCATTCATTATGCCTAAGTTTTACAGCTATGTTCAGTGGAAGAGGTGGGGGAGAGTGTGCATGTACGTTTTATCCAGAACCAGGAAAGGAATTGTCATTTTTGATGCTTATTTATAACTTCATTGAAACCCTAAATCCCCTGACTCTAAAATAGGCAAGTTGCAAGTTCAACAGGCTTCTATCTGTGAGAGTAAGACTGTTCCAGGGTTTTGAACCAGAGATGTATCCTGGACTAAAAATATCTCTCTGGAGTGAAGCCAAGAGCAGTGTTACTAATACTGTGGGTCAATTGGCACAAAAGTGCAGGATCAAGGCCCAGTTTAATCCTCTAGTATAATGAGCTGGGAATGCTACCAGAAATCTAAAGATACAGTAAGAAAGTCACAGTTGCAAATTATCTCATTTCTCGTTTTGGGTATTCTGGCAGAGAACACAATCTAGGGAGAAGTATGTGTTGATACATTAAAAATAGGTATCAGGAATGGAATTTTATTTTGCTCTAAATCCAAGGGCATGGTTTCTGAAGATATTAGGTTCCTTTTGGGATGACAATAGGAGACTAATTTAAGAAAAATAAATCAGACTATTTCAAAAGCTCTGAGATCCTGAGAGTGAAAATATGGTCATATGTCCTAAGCAAAGGATTTATAATTGTCCAGATTTTGTAAATGCTGGGCTGGATAAGATCCTTACAAGATTCTTACAGTTTCTGTGGAAATTCTATCCCAAGTTCCAGAATAAAGGACGGACATGGTTCAAACATACCATGAGAATGAATGAATTGGAGACTGAGATGTCTAGGAGTAAAATATTTTGTGATTGGGACAACCCCTTGAGTCAACTTCCCTTAGGATGTACTGCTTATGCTTATTCTAGAAATGGCTGACTTGCATAAGGAAATGAAAACAAACCAAATGACAGACGTCCCCCACCAGTGAGTGGGGCCTAAAGCCATCTAGGAGGAAAATGAGATGAACCAATTTGAACCAGTTCACGGGGTGTGCACAGATAGAAAGAAAATGACAGAAGAGCCTCCTTATAATACTAAACGACACACCTCTGGGCAGAGATTTTCGAATAATGAAATGGGCAATGAATATGGAAGCATGAGCCACCAACTGCACAGGTGTAAGAAAGTGCTGTCTCCCCACATGGGACAGAGAAAGCGACAGGGGCTCCTCTCTGCCTATTCCGCATTTCCTGTTTATGGCAGAACTGACTCCTCAGAACCTTGGGAAGAAGGTTCCTTTAGAACATGAGCTCCTTCTCCATTACTTTGAGAAGCTATAACAATCATGTTCTGCTTTATGAAATCTGATCTCTGTCCCACTGATTATCAGTCATCAGGCAATCAAACCTCTGACAAGAAGGGTCCATAGCAATATCAGGCATGAGTGCCTATGGATAAGGCAACTGGAATAATAATTTCTAAGTAATACATGGGAAGGGTAGAAACTGTCAGGGAGTTGCTAAAGGGAAATTATACATTTTAATCTGTACATCTGATATTTTTCAATGAAAATATATATACGCTTCATTGGAAAATAAAGTTATAAAAAGAAAATAAAGTTAAATTTTGGATTCAAAATAAGCTACCATATTTGACTGTTACAGGTTTTTGTTTGGTTTTGAATCTTATTGTATGTGCATACTATCAAAAAATGTGTGTAGTTTCATGTTTTGACAATGTTTGCTTCCTTCATTCCCTCCCAAAAATTGCATCATATACTTTGCAGTCTTTTGTCTTGTTTTGTTTTTGAGAGGAAGGGAGAGGAGAAAGAAGGCCGAGGTCCCACAGTGGGAGAGGGTCAGTGGTGAGTTCATGAGGTGAGGGGGGTTTATCTATCATTTTATATGTATTTTCTCTTCCCACTTCCCTTCTTGTTTTTAGTTGTTGTTGTTTTTTCTTCTATTTTTGGACTGTTAGGCTAGTCAAAATAGAGAGAAATGAGTTTTTCCACACTGACTTGAAATATTCATTTTCTCATGTCTGAAATTAAGGAAATCTAACTCAGGTTATATCAAAAGGAGATAGTAGTAGGAACTAATTAAAATGAAGGGATGAGATTTGCTTTTTTACCTTATGAAATGTTTTATATTTTTATTGAAATATAAATGACATACAGTACTATACTAGTTTCATGTATACAATGTTATGATTAAACATTTGTATATACCATGAAGTGATTACCACAAGTCTACCATCTGTCACTGTCTTATATATAATATTATTAACCATATTTCCCATGCTATAAATTATACCCCCATGATTTATTTATTACATAATTGGAAGTTTGTACTCTTCCAGCCCCTTTACCCATTTTTCCACCACTCCTTAGCCCACCTTCCCTCAACCGTTCCCTGTGAGTTTGGGTTTCATTGTATCTTAATAAATGTTTAAGGTAAATTATACTTATTCCCCCCTAAATTGCAAAATAGGAGGCCAGAGTGTATATTTTTCTATTGAAGCGGAAATTTGCAAAATAGAAAAAAAATTGGAAAATTGCATACATGGTCATATATATTACTGATGTCTATGAAGAAGCAAATCGAACTATCTCAAATCTCCAGTGAAAATAATAAATATTTCATGGGCTTTGAACTTTAAATAAATTTAAACAAGAAATTAAAATTCAGAGCTCTGCACTTGGTAAATTAAACAAAATGTTCAAAGAGACGTATAGTAAACATGTAAAGAAATATTATGTTGAAAAACTAAACCAGCTTATATAATTGAAAATACTTATTTCCACAATTTCTTTTTAATTGTCTTTGGAAACAAATCTTAACTTTATTTCCCAAATTTTTTTGCAATAGAATTTAAAATCCTCTCTAAAATCACAATGTATTTCTGTAACTTTTTAGAAGTTCTGTCTTCTTTCTTGTGAGCATAAAATAGTGAACATAAAAAAGAATTTTTCTGCAATGCTTCTAAAAAGAAATAGAGATTAAAAATCAATGTATATTGCAAATTGTGTATTTCTATTTAATTTAAGGAGCATGCATTTATATAAATAATTTAGAGACAAAGATAAGGTATTATTTCCATAGAAATCTATTCATAGCAATGAATAACTGAAAATGAACATTTTGTAAATTAAGTACTTTCTTAACACTTTCATAATTAAAGAACAATTTTACTAAATATTTCCAAAAACAGAATGAAAATGAACTTTATAGTTTATGGCTCTATATGTGAGCCATAAACATGAAAATATTTAAATTTTAGTACAATTATTTGTATTATGCTAAGTTACTTTACTTATATATTTTAAAGATAACATACCAAAAGTTCAATAAGTCTACTTTGTTTATAAAATGTTAATATGGACAATGACCTTCAATAAAGTACATTCATTTTATTTTTATGTAAATTATCTGAAAAATTTAAATGTGAGAAAAATTATGGAATTTCTCACATGTGTCAAAAGTTTTGTGCATTCATTAAAAACCACCCATAATTTAAAAATTCATTGAGTATTTAATGGAGGATAACTAAAAGCCATTATCCATCTGGATAAAGCTTACATACTATAACCGTCAAATTGTCTGTGGCCTAAATGTATTTTTTGTTGTCCCTATGAATTCTCAGTGAAGACAGTTTATTCATTGTTTCTTTGTTTTTAGGTGATTGAGTTATACTTGGTATGGTATTATTTGAAAACTTTGGGGTTCAGTGGAAGAAAACTTTCCTGTCGAGCAAGTGGATTTGATATATCCAGAGCCTCACATCTGGTACCTGACAAGTCTTGACTTTTGTATGTGAATGCCAGGTTCAAGATCTCCCTTAGTAATTTGAGAAAAGGCCCAGTGTCTAAAAAGCTATATTGACATTTGTTCCTGTCCATGAAACCTGTTCTTTGTGTGTATTCATTGCTCACCATTCAGGGTAAAGCTCATTCTCTCTCTCTCTCTCTCTCTCTCTCTCTCTCTCTCTCTCTCTCTCTCTCTCTGTCTCTCTCTCTGTCTCTCCATCTCTTTCTCTATTTGTAGTGTTTTCTCTTACATCCTACAAGTTCAAAAACAAAATATATTTATCTTTTATTCAGAATTTAGGTATCAGGGAGATGCCCAGAAAACTTAACTCATTCTACTGTTGGAAAGAGCAGTCCCTGCAGGGCAATTTGATACTGTAATATTCAGTGAATAGTAGTTGATTTTGGTATTGTGGAATTATAATAGAGAAAATTACTATGGGAAAATAACCTTCATCTATCATCCTTTCATTCAATAGCATTTATAGAATGTTTACAGAGAGCTGAGCATTATCCTCAGTATTGAGGCTTCAAAGGGGAGTAAGTCCCTCCTCTTAAGAACCAAAGTGTCGTGGAGTCACATACAAACATGTAAATGAATAAATTATAATACAATAGATATCTAGAAAATTAGGGTGGGTGAGGAAAGGATACATGAGTCAGACACAATATCATATGCTCACCAATATTCTCTTTGTATTTCTTCTCCTAGAGGTTAATGGAAAATAAAATTATTCTTAACTCCATTCAGTAACCAAGCCCAAACAACTGTAAATATGGTCAATGAAATATGGGATACCTCAGGTTAAAGTCATGGAAATCTCCTGCGTGATACTTGCATGTCTCTCATCCTCTGCAGTGGTAAATATGGAAGTCTCTTCTGGGGCTACAACTCAAGGGTTTATTCTATCATACTAATCAATGGGGTATAACAGTTCAGTAAATATATCAAACAAGTGATGTATTTCTATATTAGATTTGGTCCAGGAAGCAAAAAAAACAAAACAAAAAAACAACCAAGTCTTCTTAATCAGAGGGAGACTTAAAAGCAATAACTGCATAGGTTTTCTTTTTCAGCTACATTCATCTCCTTCAGGCTATGTAATAGTTAAAGATTTTATGCTGCTGGAGTCAACATAATATCAGAGAAACCTGAAATTATCAGTTTGAGACCTTACTTAGTGATATTTCTAAAAAAAATTAAGAATATTCAAGAAGGCAAAAGAAAGGTCACTGGCTTACAATTATTTGGCATGTAGACATGTAACTTTACAGAAATAAATCTAATAAAACTGGACTTCTCTTCATTCAATTGTCCTTTAACTTTGAACAATTGTCATTTACTTCAGGCTTCTATTATTTTTTTGCTTAGAAATATATTAACATTCAAAAACATTAAAAATATCTGTCTCACTTCCTAAAATCAAGAAATTTCTACAGGTCACAGGATAGTGATGTAGAGAATTATTCAAAGCCATAAGGTAACAAAGAAAAACAAATTATCCCTCTCCTCTCTGTCTGACTCTATTTCTGGAAATATTACCACCGAATATTACTTATTTGGATTCATTTGCCCACTAACTTGCTTTGTATTTAAAGGGTTCAATAAAAATTACAATAAAGTAATTACATTTATGGATAACGTATTATAATTTGTCCATTTTTCTGATATGTGGAATTAGTAGGAGTACCTTGGAACAGAATAAAAATCTTAGAATGATATGAGAATCAAAAATATTATCAAATATCATGAGATTTCTTATGCTAACCTTTATGATAGCATATAGCAAATATATCCTTACAGATATATTGTGAATGTAAGGAAATAATTATACATTTTTTAGTATGTCTGTAAAAGAAACATGATCAGATGTATGGAAGATAGACCCACTGATCAGGATACACAGTTGTTCACAGGGATTTTATTTAATTCTGTAGGATTATTTCTGGTTTCTCATTTGTGAAACTTTGGATTGAACTAGATGCTAAAGTTTTGTAAATTTTGTAGCTAGATTTGTAAAATTATCTGGTTAAACTAGACAAATTTATTAAGAAGTAGCGCTGCATAATATTCAAAATAATTTTCAACTCAATAGTCTCTATTTTGTCTTATTTTATATATATATATATATATATCCCACACACATACCTCGAGAAACAAATAAAAAAAATCATTGAAATGCTAGAATAATCAGTAATGTCTACACTTAGAGAACATGGTTAATATTTTCTCATATCCATTTTTTATAAATCAGGTTGTTATTTTGAATTGATCACTTTTTTTCTAATTATGAGAAAGAACAAGAGCTTTGTAATTAAGTTTTCATCCTTTGAATTGTTTGTAGAGAATGAATAACAATGATGATTCATCAGCAGTGTTATACATAATCATACAAAGAGAAATTTCCATTTTCTGTAAACATGAATATATATTAAAGTATTTTATATGAAGTTATAGATTCACATTTAAAAATAATTTCAAGTGAAAGTATTACTAGTTATTACAGCATTTAGTAAATATTAAAAATCTTATGATTTAGAAAATGAACATGTGACTAGTCTAATTATAAATTAATTTCTATATATTTTATATTAAATCGTCAATTCTCTCTGGTAAGTGGTGAAATGATACATAGTCTTTCCTCCCTATGATCTTAATTCTATTATGGCCTCAGGATAAACAGGATAAAATCTCAGGCATGCATACACACACATAGGCAAGCATATATACATATGTATTTAATTAATTATAGTACAAATAGATTTCATTTCTCAATGAAATATATTTTTCTATTAGTCAGATAGTTACCAATAGGAAAACAACCAAAAACCCATCTGTTATAAGCAGAAATCTAAGATATTCTCCAAGATTTCTGTTTAGAGTATATACAACCTATATAAGTACTAGACACTGAAGGTCATGACTTTTGCTACTGTATAATTGGGTTATGTTATATGGCACAGCTGACTTAAAGAAAGGAACTTTTTGAGAGCATGCTTGATCTAATCAGATAAGCCTTTGAAAGTAGAGAGTTTTCCCCAATGGGTCACATAGGATGAAGTTTGAGAATAGAAGCATGAAGGAGATTTGGTCAGAGAGAGATTTTGCATTTCTGGCTTTGAAGATAGAAGAGGTCACTTGGTAAGGGTTTGAAAGCAAGTTCTTGTTGTTGAGAATGTCCTGAGCTAGCTGTTAACAAGAAAATATGGATCTTACTCTTATAAACACCAGGAAAATAAAATTTGTCAACAACCCAAATACTCTTGGAAGTAAATTATTTCTCATGGTTTTCAGAAAGGAACACCATGTTTTGATAGTTCATCCTATGCATGAGACTCAAAGCATAGGACTCAGCTAACCTGTGACTGAAAGTCAGAACCTCAGCTAACAAATGCACATGTATTGTGTGCCCAGCACCGTCCATGTAAATCCCAAGCATCCAGGTTCCTGTCTCAGGACAGTGACGGGGTGGGAGAGGGCGGTGATGTGGAAGGAATTATCATGAACAACTAAAAGGAAATAAATAAAAATTCTTCTTCCTCCTTTTTCTTACTGCCTACCTACTAACCTTCATTACTGCCTGAATATTTCCTTTAAAATAAAAAGAAAAACCAAATTACTGGTATTGCTAAAGCTTTAAGTCTGTGGTGATTTGTGATGGAACAATAGAAACATAATACAAAACAGAAAAACAAGCTTAAATTATACATTGGAAAATGATATAAATGGTATCCACTGTCAGATGGCAACTACATTAAATTATAATCTGAAAATTAGAAGTAAATCAAAACCTAGAAAATTGTGAATCCCGTTTAATATTTTTTCAGGGTTATTTTTATACAGTATCACATTGTTTTATATATTTGCCAGATTTTTTCAATTCTTTCTTTCATTTATATACACATATTACCATTTTAATAATTTCTTTTGCCTCTAAATTTATTTGAAAAGTTTGGGACCTGAATGAACAGTAAAAAATTCAGAATTGACTGTTTAAGAATTGTCACCACTAGTTTTGATTCATTGTTGCAATGTTACTGATAGAATAGCAGTATAATATTTAACTGAAACAAATTCTATTATGTTTCAGTAAAAGAAATGTTACTAGCTTTTTACATTCTAACATGGAATCAGAAATGAATTTCTTTTAATAAAATCACTCCCTGAATATTTTCCAATTCATGTTGTGATCTAATTCTCTTCAAGTCAATGAACTATGGTTTTGCTTAAATTTTGCCCTCTTTTTCCCCACAAAATCATGCTTACTGTAAAACAAAGGAGCACAACAATTATACACAGTTTCCCACATGGGAAAACTAAGAAGAAATCTTTGCTTCAGATAAAATCATTAGATTTTTACACTGAATAGATTAAAGAGCAGCATATAAAGTAAATGCATCTTAAAATACAGTAAAAGGATCAAGAAATATCAGCTGCTGTTTTTTAGGCCTCAATGTTTATGAATAAGAAATATATTCCTGCAACCCCTAAAGTATGTCCTAATCATTATCCAAGCAGTAGAGCAAATTTTTGCACAGCCACAAACTAACTGCTATAAACTTTCAACAATGAGGTGAAACAATGTCCCCAATTTTTCTTTACATCTTTACTAAATAATGTGTTAACAACAACACATTTAGTAAAATACACTTTAACATTTTAAGCTGAAAACTTTAGATTCTGCAAACAGCTTAGCTAAATTCTTTCAGAAACAAGGTCTTGTGCATTTTTATCTATGCCTACATGATTTAATATGCTGTAGCTTACTTGAGCTAAGTTACTATTCTGAAGTAAAATTTTAAAAATCAGCACTGGGATACTGTGAAAGTACTCTCTGCCAAATATTATTTTGCCCTGGTCATATTTAGGGCATTATCATTAGTGTTTTGCTGTAGTTTTATTTTAACTTTTTTTTTTTTACCTTTGTTATGACCTTGGGCATGAATAAGCTCATTAAAAATTAAATTGCTTATTATAGCCTGGCATCACTTTCCACTTTGATCAGAAAGCACAATAGGTTCTTGAGTGGCTTTACCTATAAAATATTCTAGTAATGAGAACAGAAAAGGCAAGTTTAATAAACTTAATGCTGAAACAAAAACAAAGAAAATATTACCAGGGGGACAATCAGAAACACCTCTATGGTGAAAATAAACTACAGATTTGTGATACTAAAATCTGGTTTTCTAACTCATTAACTAAGCCTCTTTAGAACCTGAATTTCTTGTTGATATGGGTTCTACAAAATTACGTTCTGCCAATATATATTTTGCTGATAATACTCAAATCAGCAGTTCGCCCCTCCCCTCCCCATGCAGAAGAGCTCTGTGAGCAACCCTTAAACACATCCACGGAAAAGAAAACTATTGAAATGGATTGTATTAAAATGGCTTCTGTTTTAGGTTATCTCCATGCACAGAAAGCTTTATTCTTCCTTTTAAAATTTGGAGGCTGTTATTTTCACAGGCTTGATCGTGCTGTAACAATTTAGGTTGGTGTCATTCTAGTCCTAGAGTTCGAGTGGAATTTGGGGTGTTCTACCTTTTGAACATATGGGGAGAGTCATAAAGTCAGAGCAGAATGGATTGTATTAAAGGTTTATATAGCAAAAATAAACCAAGTAAAATATTCTGAAAACTTTTACTTGAGTTGAAAGTTCTTTGTATTTACAGTATATAAGTTCATTTATGTTTGAAATTTAAAGGTTCTGTACTTGGGATTCCATTGTATACATGCATATGAAAAGAGCTGGCAATAAACCCCATTATAGTTATCTCTACTTGCTGTCCTTGGATGTAAATGATATCAACACAGAGAAAAAGGAAGCTTTTAAAGGTATTTATCTTTTTAAAAGGTTGGAATGAAATGTATAATTGATGATTAAACTAATATGACTTATAACCTTCTTTGTACTCTTAATATAAGATAAAGAAATTTCAACAAAGTAGTTGCAATTTATAAATTGTATCCTTTTAGGACCACACGGTTTTTCAGGAATGAGTATGTACTTACATCTTTGAGAAATGTTAAACTCTGGATATTTCCTTGCATTAAAGAGGGTTAATTGATTAATTTAAATATAAATTAACTTATTTGAGTTAATCTATTATCTATTATCCAATATTCAAAAGAATATCTATTACTACTTTTATCATACGCAATAGGCTATCTGAAAACACTCATCAATTCATATATGTAAACTTACAATAAAGATAGAAAACCAGAGGTAGGGCTAGGGCTATAAGCCTGGTATTTATCCACACCTCAGAGTCTCATGACATCAGTTCTACATGTTTCCATGGAGTCACTTATCTGTTCTCATTTTATTTATTTTTGCTGTTACAGTTTTTTCACTATTACAATTAATAATGCAATATTTGTATTCTGCCCTATGGCTTTTTCCTGTGCTTGCCTTTGTCCCACAAGATAAATAAGTAATCATCTTATCTCTAGATAGAAAAGTATACATACAGTTTCTAGTTCTTTAGCACACTGGTACATTAATCTATAGAGCCCTTTAATTCATTTACATTGACTAAGCAAAGGAAAATGATACGTTTACCAATTTTTTAATATTTTGTTGGCACCTTTGCTTGTACAGTAAGAGTAGAGTAAAATTTATTATTCTTTAAGATTTTTTTAAATTATAGTTGTTATCTATATAATCTGTCCATTAATCAACTAGCATCTAGAATATTTGATCAGATTATATAAAATGTATTTATTAGTCTATTTTATATAATGTTTTTTCTATCATGCAAATTAGTCCTTAGACTTTTCTAATATTTTGATTTTACTCAAGTTTTAAGGAGATAAGCAACTGGACCATGACCCATTTTTCTCTCATTACCTGTGGGACATTCTAAGAAGGCAGACAGGTGATCCAGGCTAAGCTTCCTTAAAATGTGCTGATAATTGGACCTCTTGGCAAATAGACTAATTATGTTGTCATGCAAAGAGTCTTTATCTATGGAATACTTGTAACAGACTGCTTGCAGCTTAGGATTGCTTTTTGGAATAAAAGTTTAGAGACCTTACATTTATGAGGCATTCTCCTTGGAAAATATCATGTAAGCTACAATTGTATGATTCATAACCAAAATTCTCTTCATGTGTCAGACACCTGATGAATGTCTTTAGACTTCTCATCTATTGCTTTGGGTCAAAGAGCTGGTACCCATTGTGCTATGACAATGTCTCCATCCTCATTCATTGTGCATAATTTTATTTGTTACTCCCAAATTATATTTCATACTGGAAAAGGCCTCTGATTCATGTATATTTGATTTGACAATACAAAACTTCAATTGTGTTTTTAATTCATGCATACATATACTCAGATATATATAAACATACACATTTATATTCACATTTGATGTTTCTGTTTCCTCTGATTTTTTTCTAACAATAAAATTTGTTACACATAAGATAAATATAAATGTAAATGCCCACTGTGTTCCAAGACTTGTGCTAGATAACAAATAAGATGCTACTAAATAAGTTTGTGGGGTCTTATGTTTTTGTTTTGTTTTGATATATAATTTAGTGAGTTCTATAACCTGGGTACAGAATGAAGGAAAGTTGAAAAGAGAAATTGATCCACAATGGATATATAACATAAAATAGGAAGAGACGTATGTAGCTGTAAGTCTCAGACTCCTTCATGTTATTTATACTTACCCTAAATGTACTTCTAAATATATCACAACCAACAGGGGGTTTTACATGCTAAGAGAGAGAGAGAGGAATGAGAAGGAGAAAGACAGAGAGGCTCTTGGATTAGACATCAAACAGCAAGAAAACGTTATCTGAAGATAGGAAAATGATCAGTCCACACGTAGTGGCAGTGAACATTTTGTAAACATGCTGTCTATGGCAAATGAGAAGGCAAATAGTGTCCTATGTGGCTTTATTTGAAAGAGTCAAGAAATAATAATAGTTACCACTGATTCCATTCATAACAAAATGAGTTTAGTACAGCAAATCCTTTATAAACAGGATTAAAAAAATTCAATGAATCTACATTCTGGGACTTCTAGGTTTGAGAGATCCAACTATTGACCATTTAATTGAGAAAAAACTGAGATGAGCATCACACAGCAAAACGGAAACTACTACTTCTAATTAGTCAAGAGGAGTTCAGAGGAATAGATCCAAGAATAACTCACCTTGTAAGACAAAATATCTATGAAGACTAAAGAGAGGAGGGGGCCGCCAAACTGGGTATGACTACTGGCACATGGAATTGATTGGAAGAAAGCAATAAAAAGATTTTGAAAGATGTTATCATATAATGCACCAGCGACTGGCCTTGAGCCCCAGATTACAATGGGCTTTAAGTTTAGCTCCCAAAGAAAGACCTCTCTAATGCCCTATTTAAATGCATCCAAGGAAGATACTAGAAAGAACTTCCAGAAGGCAGAGGCAAAATACATGAGAAAGACTTAACAAAGGTGCTGCATCTCCCAGTGAAATTTCAGAATTGTTAAGGAGTATTTTCTGCTCTCCAACTTTCATTTCCCCTCTTCCTAAAGAATGTATGTTGAGGTTATTCTATACTTATCAGACACATCATTTTAATTCTTTCATCTCTGGATAAAGATATGACAAAAAATATGTGATTGCGGACACTGATTCTGATGAGAAATTGTACCCTTAGATGTGCTTGTTGAGGCAGTGGGGTTGGGAATATTTTCAAACACATGTAATGAAAGGGAATTTTGTGACCCAGAAAGTGTCTGTGTTAACTGTTTCATTTTCAACTGATTGACCTCCTCTTACTGCTATTCAGGATGAAAAATTGTCTTCCAAAGATGTTTAACCTCCTCCATCATGAATATGCTCATCTGTATGGCTAAAGCAACTGTGAAGAGATGATTGGTTTGTGGCTCTCAAAATGGGAAGATGATCTTGCATGATACAGGTGGACCTAATGTTATCACAAGGGGAGAGGTGAGAAGGTCAGTGTGAGAAGAGATGTGAGGAGACACAGAGGGGAGAGAGAAAAAAATGAGTTTGTTTAAAAACAAAATAAAACATGGCACAGTTGCAGGGAAAGTGATTTCCGATAGTCTTAATGAAGGAAACATTTACAACACATAAAAAGATGTCAAATAGTTTAATAATCCCAAGCAATCACTAGTTACATAGACTATTAACAATTTTTAATTGTGAGGTTAAAAAATGGAGAGAGATAGACAAAGTATATACAAAGGTAGAAAAATGAATTTAAAGTTAAATGGTTATAAGAAATCCAGTTTTGTTCTGAAAAGTTAAAAAGCTTCTACTCAGCAAAGGAAATCATTAACAAAATGAAAAGACAACCCATAAACAGAAAAACTACTTGCAAATCATATCTCTGACAGGATGTTAATATCCAAACTATATAAGGAAAAGCTACAACTTAATAGCAAAGAAGTAAACAGGGAAAATAAACTGAACAGACATTTTTTTCCCCAAAGAAACCATACAGATGCCCAAAATGTACATGAAAAAGTATTTAATATCACTAGTCACCAGGGAAATGCAAAGCAAAATTGCAATCAGATTATCACCTCACACAAATTAGAATGTATAACATCAAAAAGAGAAAATTGTTGCTAAGGATGTGTATGACTGGTAGGAATGAAAATTAGTGCAGCCACTTTGGGAAATGATAGAAATTGCTCAAAATATTAAAAATAGGACTACCATATGATCCATAATCCCATGTGTGTGTGTATATATATATATGTGTGTGTGTGTGTGTGTGTATATATGTATATATTGAAAGAAATGAAAGTACTGTGTCAAAGAGATAGTTGCATCTCTATGTTTATAGCAGTATTATTTATAATAGACAAGATATATAGACAACCCAAGTATCTACTGACAGACAAATGGAACAATATGTCATATATATGTATATATATATAATTATATTACTATATTTCATCTATAAAATAAGAAAACCCTACCATTTGTAACAACATGGATGGACTGCCTTAAGTGCAGTGAAGTGAAGTAATTCCAAAAGAGAAAGACTAATATTGTATGATCTCACTTATATGTGGAATCTAACCAACAAAGAAAAAACCCTGATTCATAGAAAAATAGATCATATTTATAGCTACCAGAGACAGGAAGTAATAGAAGGGGAAATTGGATAAAGGTGGTCAAAAGGTATAAATTTCTAGTTCTTGATCTGTAATAGTGATGTCAACTACAATGTGATGACAAGAATAACATCGCTGCATGAAAATTGTTCAGAGAGCAAGTTCTGAACCCTTAACACAATTATTTTTTTTCTGTATTTATATCAGATGATGGATATTAACTAAACTTATTGTGGTAATAATTTCAAAAAAAATATGTCAAATAATTACCCTGTGCACCTTAAATGTATATACAGTGCTATATAAAGCAGATTCAGAAATTTACATGAAAACACAAATGACAAAAATAGCCAGTATTTTCCTGAAAACAAGAAAAAAACTCGCTAACAGTATTGAGACTCTGTGATACTGCGGTAAACAGAAAGCAGATGAAACATATTTAGAAGACATTATAGGAGTGAACTTTCTCCTCCTTGGGTGGTAAGGATTTCTTAAATCAAGTACAAATGACAAAAACCATAATGGAAAATATTGATTACCTTGTGGCTATCACAATTTACAAGCTTCTTTACATTGAAAAAGACTATACTATACAGAAGGGTTGGAATGGGCTATCATAAATAATACTCTCACCAAACATTACTTGTTTTAGAGTAAAAACTTAATCATGTTGCAAAACCACTTAGAAATTTCTAATAAAGTTGAACCTACATACAATCTTATGTTAAAATCCCTAGAGAAAATTTTGTACTTGGGCACCAAAAGTCCTGACTCAATATTCTGCATTGATATGAACAGGAAGAAAAAAAAACTGCCTAAATTCCCTTTAATAGAAGAATAGTAGAATGGACGATGACATTATGAAATAATAATACCACAGAATACTATACAGCAGTAAAAAATAATGTGCTAAAGCTGTATGTATACACGTGATAAATTCTCAAAATGGACTAACAACTTTAAAATTATGTAGTATAAAGTACAGGATTCTATTTTTATAAAGCATAAAAATACAGCAAAATTATAGATAGATGGATAGAAACATATGTGGTAGGATCATAAAACCAAGCAATAAGATTAAGATTTCATAGTTGTGATTATCTTCAAAAGGGAGTAAGAGGGATGAATTAAAATCAAATGGGATTAAGTTTAAACCAGTGTTCTAATTCATAATCCAGAAATAAGAATATGTGAATGTTCATTTATGTATTAGCCTTCACACTATTTGTGTGTGCATAGTCTTGTAAACATATGATGAATTTCATATAAGCATTTTTTTTTAATTTAGGAAGGCAATTTTATACATGCTACATTCTTCTAAAATTTAAATCCATGTTTTTCGATAAAAATAATGTTCACTCTCTAAGTTAAAAAGATTAACATTATTTTGTTTATTTTTCTAACATTTCCACTTATGTCATCTGTCTATAGTTTTTGTTTTTCTAGAGTTCCTAAACCCTCATGTCTTATGTTTATATGTCATCGCCTAATTACAAAACATTGTTTTTCTTCCAGATATATTCCACATACAATATATTTCCTGAAATTTTGAATGCGTAGTCTCTTTATTTAGCATTCCTGCATTTAAACGATATAGTGTAAAGAGTTTTACTACAACAATTTGGGGTACTGCCTCATTTTATTCTTCCCTTCAGTGTTGTAGTTGAGAAACCTGATGTTGCTCCCACAGTCTTTGCTTTTATGTGATCTAGTTTTTCTTCCTGGGACCTTGTCAATGATATTCCAAAATTGCCTCAGCATGTGTCCAGTGATTTTCGTTTTTGGAGTTTTATGAAACAGCCTTTCCATTGCACGTGCCTTAGATACATGTTGAGCCCTACACAGCATCCTGTACATTTCAGCAGGAGCTGTATCCGGCAGTGTCTGGGTGTTCCCGCAGCAGCTCACTGCAGAAGTCAGTTACATCTCTGATTTAGGGGAAGGGAATATTCACCCTACCCAGGGCAATCGAGAAGTTTTACAAGCTAAACCTCCAAAAGCTCCTCTTGCAGTCAGGAGATACAAGTTGTAGCTTGCTGTTTGCGTAGAGACAAGACCTGAGGACCGAGGTCCTCAGGATCCTCAGCAAAGAAGGAACCTCAGCTGCTCAGTAACAAACCATTATCTCCCAACAGCATCTCACTCTCTCCTTTGCCTCTGCTTCCTAGGATAACTCGTGCCCATAACATTTCAAATGTTATTTTGTAGGAAATACAAACTTAAGTTGTTCTAGATCTCTACAAGGTTATACTTGATATGTTATTACATACATTATAATCAATATACATTAGATATATATACGATATGTCATGTATGTTATACTTGATATATATTATAAATACATTGATTTTCCCACCTTTTCATCAGAGCCTCCCTCACTATTCAAAAGTAGAACATTTTTATGTGGTATGATTTTTGGTAGTCCATTTTTGGGTTTGGGAATGCTAAAAAAACTGCATATGAATTATGGCAATAGCATTTCTAGAACAATAACGAAAATAGACCTACAAAAATCATACAACTTAGGAATATTTCACTTTCAGATAATGGGGAAAACCAGTATTCCTTTATTCAACTGCTCCTCTTAGAGAGAAACTGGTAGTTTTATTCTACATTTTACATGTTTTCATATTATCTTTCAAACTAACTTTTGTAAAAAAAAAATTACTACGAGAGTTTCTATACCTCAATGTTAATTCACTAATTTTCACTTTACCAGCAGATCATGAGAATTTTAAGAAAAAAATAAGTTTTGAATAACTGCTGTAAAGTCTGGCATAATGTGATTTGTATTGTTAACATTAACAATACAAAGAACAATCATTGTCAAAAAGAAAAATAATATCATTTAACTTACTCATTGTCAAAAAGAAAATGATCACATCTCAATTTCTTGGACCACTTAAAAATATTAGACATCCTTATCATCATAATTTTTTCCATAACTTCAAAACTGATTTCAGGATTTTCTCACATATTCCATTATATTACCCAAACATTGTTTTTCTGAAATATATATGTATAAATATGAATTCTTTATATATCCATTTCAATAGTCATAGCTTAAAAAAGCTGAATGTTTTTATCATGCTAGTAAGATATTTTTTAACTCTTAAAAGAAACATTTCTAAAGCATTGTATTTGGATAGCATTCCACTGAAGTCTCAGCTAAAATTAGACTTGCAAATATATATTTCAATGACTCGAAACCATAAAGATGTTCTAACCACATCAAACTATCGTCTGTAATTTTGACTTTTCTCAGCTTTATAAACATTGTGCACAGCTAATTTTAAAGACTTATTTTGAAATACGTTTGTAAAATTCCCCTTTAAGACTTTGGAAAATTCATGAGTAAGAAAAGAGATGGGGAATCACATACATATTTGCCCTGTGACTTTTGAACAACGTTGCTTATGAATATCCGTATTGTGAATCTGCTGCTCATTATACCAGTAGCCCCGGCCATAATCTCTGGACGTCTCTATCTGTCATCTGAATTATGGAGATAATAATACCTGCTTCACAGGGGTGTTGAGAAACGGAATTATAATCTTATTTATAAAATAAAGGTGAAAAATGCATTAATAAAATCAAAACTATTTTGCCTACTATTTTTCCTTCAGATGTTCAAATTATTAAAAAGACCATCGACATATATAAAAGAAGCTTGAAATAAAGTTTACATAAAATAATGAACTTCATTTTATGGGCTTTCTCTCTCTTTGTGTGTGTGTGTGTATATATATATATACACTTATACATATACATATATGTGTGTATATATACATACACACATATATATATCTATGAACATACTTCCATTATAACCATGTTTTCATTTGGTGATACATTTCTGTTTAGTATAACTTAACCTTAGTATCAAAATGTTGATATTTAACTATTCATGTTAATTCAAGTTTATTTATCTTTATAAAGAAAATAAAAATGATCATTTACACATTGACAAATTTTTAACTTTGTGATGAATTCTTTAGTACAGTATATTCAGCCTTTATTATTCCTATAGAAATGTATATTTTATTTTGTTATCACACTTGCTTGATTTTAAATATTTAAATGCTCAAATAATGACTGATTAAATGTGGCAACATTTTAATTGACTATCTTATCTTAACTTTAAAAAAATAATTAAACCTCAAATTGACTTTCAACTTACAGTAGCACATCAGCTTAATACACACAATGTAATTTCACCTTTAATCAGCAGTCATATTCAATTCAACTTTGCAATCCATCATTGCATATTACAATAAAAGGAAAACAATACATATAAATTGAAGAAACAAACTTATGGGGGCTAATAGAAAATGTCAGAACTTTTGAGGTTTTCTCAGTTTAAACTAAATATATGTTTCTTTTTGATTGATGCAAACTAATTGAAGCTCTATTTCCATGCATATGATACCAATATGATGATTTGGTGCTAGATTAAACTTTCATTTTATTTTTCTCTAATAGCTTTTTCTGATGCATTTCTGAATTACAGGTCATGCTATAATCTTTTTTCATTCAATGTAGATTTTGAGCAAACACTTCAGTATCATGGATTTGAGTATCTTCATTCTTTACTAAACTCTTTCAAGTACATATTTTAAATCTAATACAGTCCCCTGGTGAAATTCTCATAACTTCACTATGTACGGTGACATTAAAAAATAAGATTTAAAAAAATACAACACATATTTACTGCTGTATGCACAACATGCTAGAAGAAGCATCTTGACATTGAACATTACCAGGTAATTGTGCATTGGAGGATCAAAGTGTATGATGTGTAATTATTTCTACTCCAAATCACTTTTCACTGTCTCAGTCTATGAAAAGTGTGGTCATAGGGCATCTTTATAATTCATATGCTCAAGAGCTTTAGTTTAGCATTCATTTAAAAAATGAGATTCTGCTTAGATCAGGCTGGTTTTATACTTGGTCATATGAAGGCCAGCTTTTGTGCCACGGCAAAAGAAGAGATCAGATGGGATTTGAACTAAGAAATCCAGGACGCCGTAGTCTTCAACCTTTCCTTTTATCCAAACAGTTCTCACCATTCCATTAATTTAAATTCTCCATTCTGGTCTAAGCAAAGGTGAAAGTACAAGTTTAGCTAAAGGGGAACTGTACTTAGTGGGTGTAGATTCACTTATAGGGTATGCCAAATATGACAAAAATGAATACAGTGATAACGATCACTTTGTTATTGCAAAATTTCTATGCAACTCAGGGAAAAGCTACAAAAGCAAGGATTCTCAAGGTAATTTCCATTGAAAACCTATAACAATAATCTTTCTCTTAAATTTTTAGGTTAAAAAAAATGAGTGTCAATTAAAAATATGCTCCACACAGGCATTTTCTCCTCATTGAAAAATGTACTTAATTATCTTTAGGATATTTCCTTTCAAATCTGCCCCCTGAGGTTCAGCTACTTATTCTGTACCTGTCACAGAAAGGTCAGGCCTCCCTAGAATTTGTGGATACTTGGTTCCACTTAAAGAGTTTAAAAGTCAAAGAAGAGAAGGATGGAAATACTACTACTTTCAAAAAATAGTTTTAAATTTTATTCTTTAAAAGTAAACTGATCTCAAAATAGAGTACAGATGATTTTCACATGTTGAATGTTCCAAGTTGAAACAGACATCTCCATCTATGGAAGTGAAATTGTCTGTTATTAAACAATTAACTGAAGCGCTTTTCTGGAAGAAAGCATGATGAATTACCTAAAAATCACTAAGATGAATAACACCACAATATTACTTAATATCCACTTCTACCTATATCATACCATCACAAATCCAGATCAAGTTCTAGGAGAAAATCCTGTCTAAATTACCATATCATCAGATTTTTCAAAGGAAAAACTAAAATCTATTATAATCAGTAAATTAGAAGTTTTCAGTATCTAGGAAAACATTCCCTAATACTTGCAGCAGCCAGTTTTCTCGGTTACTGGTTGCAAACATTTGGAAAGGACTCTTGGTTACATAGGTAGGCAATGCTTTTAGAAATATATGAAGTGGCTCAGAGTAAGAAGCTTGTCGAAAGTCTGCTCTGAAAAAAACCACTGGAACTAAACAAAACAAGGCCAGATGTAGGCAGCTCAGCACCAGAATGGATAGAATACATTTTACTGTCATTGTCAATACTGGACACTAGCTGTTCTCATGTCCATCCTCAATTCCAACAGAGCCACCAGAAGAAAGTAGCATGGCCTCTGGCCTCATCATTGTGGGTGACAGTGTTTCATTGTTTCTGTGTCCATCATAAGCCTGTGCCCTGCTGGAGAGAAGATGCCTGACTTTGAAGACTTTTGCAATCCAGCCACCAATCCAATTTTGTAAAGTGCATTTTTCAAAACAAAAATAGCCCTGAACTGCTGGTGATCCAGAACAATTCTCTCCAGAGTAAGCTTTAGTTGCCTCCAAGCACATGACAATGGGTTTAGCAATGTCAGTTGTTTATGGTAAAGTTAGGCCAAGCAAATGGCTGTGGATAACTCCTTCACATCTTCATCACGGGTATTTGATCATGGTAAGAAAAAGAAAGGAGGTGAGACATTTGGTATTCATGTCATTTTTTTGTTGGTAGACAGTGCAGTACCTGCATCATCTTCTTGTTTGGACAGAACTTGTAGACTTTGGTCAGTATCCAAGCTGTCCTGTCGAGTATGCATGGGGAAAGGGAAGTGATAACTAGCAGGTATGCTTTCTCTAAGTCAGCATGGCTTCTAATTGTCTACCTGGTTCTTTACATTTTTAATAAGAGCAAGATCTCACTGACCAGTGGTCCTTTACTGAATTTCAAAGTCTTGTTGTTTCTGTACCTTTCTACATCTGAAGTTCCTTAACTTAAATTTTTTCCTAACATCTGCGTGTATACTTTGTGTGGATGTATATTTGTTAATGTGCCCTCCTTTATTGACTTATTGTGCAGGCAGTGGCATTACTGTCTGTGTGTATTTTTGGTAGTGGGGAGGGTGAGGGCAATAATTTTTGAAACTGGAGAAGGTAAATTTGCAGTATCCAGGACATCATCCATTGCAGTATTATGTATCCACAGCTCAGTGGGCTCCTCTTATCAGTCTCAGGCTGGGCATCCTCCAGTCTGGATTAGAAAGGGATGTACCTACTTTCATCCATCATGTATGTTTACTTTTTCTTCAGCATATTTGCAGTTTATATCTAGATACACAAATGAATAAAAATTTAACCTGGTTAGCATTATTATTTGAATATATTTTTTTGACCATCAGAAGTTGGGGCTATCAGTGTTTCTATGCTGATAAAGGACATCTATGAGAAACTGAAAAGTGTTTGAGGTCTGGGGACTATATTAGTTTCTATTATCAAAATATTATTTGGGTGGAGAAGGTCAAAGAAATCATGCTTTCATTTTTCTATTTTTTATGTTAACTCTAAGGAAGAGAATAATAATAATAATATGATGATGATGATGATGACAGACAGGACATAAACATGAGCACCTTATAGAACCAAACTATTAGATATTTATTGCCATGATATTAACTTGTTCTAGCCTTTCCTGTCATATTCTAAAGAAAGCTAACTTCGTAAATTCCTAGTATATAAGAATATTATCTCCCTTTGTCAAATTTAACATGAGATTACCTAATTTTTATACATGCTTGCAGCTTTCTATGAAATCATAAAAATAGTAGAGTCATACTTTTCAGCTTCTTGAAATTATTTTTCAAGTTTATCTATTATAATTGCTCCTTGTATCAAAAAGAATCTTGACAATGACATTAACTTTCAAAGAACTATTCTTATCATTCAACGCTATCCGAGTAACCTTTGGTAGAAAGTAATACACTCTGCAATGCTTGTTTTTGTTTTTATTTTCTACCATATAGATTAAAAACTTTACAAGAACAATGTCTCATACCACTGAAGAAATAAGCACCTACAGCTGAAATGATGGAAAGCACTTGCAACTCAAATAAAAATCTATTGACTTAGCTAACCTTTCAAGGACAAAAACTTTTCTAATGACCTCTGCAAAAAAAAAAAATCTTTAAGAAAAGTATTAGAGACTAGAAAGAACTTTTCTCCTCAGACCTTAGAGAGAAATCTCATCTAGATTCGGAAGCAGAACAGAGGCTCTTTTATACTACAATAATAAATTCAGATACCTTGAAGATAAGACCAAAATTTTCCCCAGTTCAGTGCTCGCTCTTGCATGACCAATGAAATCTTCAGTCAATTGTTAGACAGCAATGCCATTCTATGCTTTAAAACATATCAGTCATCGTTTAGGTATATAAAATAAGTTATGACTAAGCTGGACTTTTAGTGAAATCATTTCCTATGTGAAATACTGTTTTGAGGATTGTAAAGAACAGATTCTTCCCTTCGTGTGTGTGTGTTTTATATACAGTGTTCCCTCTAAAAAAGTGGAGTGAGAAACACTGCCTTCTTTCTGTATGCAGACTAGGATAATATATATGTACAGCTCCTACCCAAAGAAACGATAAGAATAAAGGAAATATTTATTCTTAGACTCATTTTTAAAGTATTTAATATTTTTAAATTAATGTTTTATTTTGGTTGTTTCCCCTGGCTCCAGAACATGACCCCGGGCCCCGGGGATGCATGCGGACTATCCTGGGGGGAGGCAGTGAACTTCATCTCTACTCCATCAGGGTGCGTCAACACTCATTTTTTTTTACTTTGTATTCATACGCGACTCGACTCTACACTTCCTCCTCAAGACTGATGTCAAAGTAGTCCTATAAAAAGCATGTCAGATCATGTCATTCCTCTGATTAATATCATATAATATCTCCTCTTCATACACAGATTAAAAGCCAAAGTTCTCACAATGGCCTCTGCATGTTCTGCCCAGCTTCCTCTTTTGTTACTTCTGAGAACTCACTTCTTACTATTTCCCTCCCATCACACTGCTGCAGTCATATGAACTTCCTTTGAACAGCAAGGCATGACACTTCCTTTAAGTATTTTTTAAATTAGTTTTATTGAAGGAACATTGCACTATAATGCTAATTTCTGAAGAAAAATAAAGACTAATTACAGCATCCAGTGCTGAACTATTCATCAAGATTGAGAACTATCATCACATTTCACATGTTACCTCAGCATTGGCAACCACAGGTAAATAGGCAGGAAACATTCTTGTATACCTAGAGAAGCCATGTATGAGAATGAGCTGGAGTACTCTTCTCAAAATAACAGCATGAAAGAATCTACCACAAGTGAGTGCTTGAATAATCTCTGAGTAGCCAGTCAATAACGTAAGACTATATGGCACACTGGGTGAACTAGCATGGTATGCAAAAGTATAAGCTTATTTCACTAATACAACTTATACTCTTGTAAAACCATAAGAGAAACTTGAATATTCAATGTTATAGACATGTTCTCAACTTCTAACTTTAATTGAATAAAGAACTTCAATAATTTATAAACATCCTTAAAGTCAAAAATTAGGAAACGGGGGGCACACACATACAGTTCAGAGGGCTGAGATGCATGTGAATCATGGAAAGCCGGAGGACCTGGGTTCAAGACTCAGGGCAGGGCAAAGGGAAAAAAAGAAAAAAAAAGAAATAACAACAACAACCTATATGGGTAAAAAAACAGACTTCCAACAATTCTAAAAAAAAAATTTTCTAATATCAGTTTCATTCATTGAAAAAAAGATGATCTTACTTAAGTAAGCTGCTCGATCTCTGCCCGCACTCCAAATGAATCTGTCTTCAACAAGGTAGAGGCACAAGCTACAAAAGGTCATGGCATTAGAATAAATTAAAATTTCATTTTGAGGGCAAAGGGTAAAATATTTTTGAGAAGCATTTTCCTAGTTCTTGAAGGCCTAACGATTGTACTGAACCATCACTGAGTACTGAATCCCCAAAGGCAAAGATATCCATGTGCTTAAAAAATACATTTGAGTGTGTGTGTGTATGTGTGTGTGTGTGTGTGTGTGTGTGTGTGTGTGTGTGTGTGATTGATATGCAGGATTTTCCTGTCTTTGTTTAAAGGCAATATTGCCAAGCATAAGTTCCAATAAATCTGAACAGCTTTACTGTGTAAAGATAACTACACTGGAAAATAGTAAAATGAAAGGGTGCTTCCTTAGGCACTCCCCCCATTCCTTCAATAAAATTAAAAGTGTATACCAAAGAACAAAAGAACCATTAAGAGAGTCAGGTTTTTGTGTTTTGTTTTTGTCCTCTTCCAATTTGATCTAAGCACACACTTAATAAGCTAAGCCATTTTTTATAGTGAAATTTGATGTACTAGAGGAAGTTTGTGGTAATAAATTATTCAAGATAACAATAGTCCTAAGGCATCCATAAGTTATCTTTTCAAACAGTAGCCCATAGCTGAGCTGCATATCAGAATATGGTTAATTTTGTGCTCGAGGTTGAGATTATTCTGTCAGTAAGGATAAATGACAATTATGTCATTTTTCTTAACACCACCTATTTTTCCTCTTTTAATCCATGATTAATAGGGTCTAGTAATTGAGACAATACATTTAATGAAGTAATTTGATATACCTTGTTGGACCCTGTGCTGTTAGTCAATATAAAACTGCTTTACATAAAGTCATTGGTCGAATATAGCTTTAGGCAAATTACAAGGTATCTATAACAAATCAGATTTCTGAGAGCAATCCTTTAATTTGTTCTAAAATTCCTCTTTGAAATTTCCAATTAACTCTTCTGTTTGACCTCTACCTCAAGAGGTGCAAGTAAAAAGCCTTCAAGGCAATGGTTAATTGGATACACATTTTCTAAGTTGGAATTTGGAAGAAGTATTTTACAACTAATTCTTCAGAAGTAGACATCTATATATAACTGGTGTATTTTAGTTCAATTTATGAGTTTCACATTATAAATAGTTGACCTTCTTTATGATTTTCTCTTTGAAAAAAACTGATTTTTAAATATCATGTCATTTCAATTAAGAAAAAAAATATTAATGTTACCCTCCCAGTTTACAAAATGAATACATACTAAAGAGGAAGGGGAGGCTAAAAAGTCAACTTTGTTGTCAATTTCTCTCAGGGATTTTTCCTACTGTTTTTAGAAAAATGTTAGCATGAATAAAAGTATTGTGCATATTCTGGTCTTAGATGTTACAGGAATAATGGCATGTGTGTATGCTTTGATATAACCCCAACTTTAAACATCAATTGTTGGCAGGATAACTCAAAAAACAGCATCTTTGTAGACTAGGAAACAAAGGAATATTTAAAGTAGTGGTTGAGACTAAGCAAAAAGCCTACTATGCTATGACTGTAGGGAAGGGTAGTAGTGTTTAGCCTCTAGAGGTACAAAGAAGATGAAAAAGGTACATATTAGAATTGGGAGGAGACATGGTGTCAAGGCTTGAAGCTGCGATGTGTTGGCATTAACTCTCAGTAAGTAGCCTTTGCCTACTGAATAAGGTCCAAGGAAGAAGGATAATACAGAGATCACAATTATCACCTGTCACAGCATTTAGTCTGTAACCTATGACTCTCACTCTGGAGCCTGTAAGGTATATAATGTGCCAGGAGGGTAGCTTTCCTTGAACAAGGAAACCATATCATCCTTATAGATGAAAAGGTGAACACTGAGAGACAGAAAGAAAAATAAAATAAAAGAGAACCTAAAAGCAATACCTTTCATTTAAAACGAAACTACAAAAAATCATATAGAAAAACGAAATTCAACTCTAATGATATGAAATCTATGCAAAAACTTACAACTACACATATATGTTTTGTTTATTAATTGCAAATAATATTCTACTCTTGTAAATTTATGTCCAAAGAAATAAAGAAAACACATGCATAAGAAATAAGAAATGGTGAAATAAAATAACCATCCAATGAGGCAAATTAACTACGAAAGTGAACTAATTTAGTTTTTTCACTAATGCACAAAAGACATACTGTAGTTTATATAAAAAGAATAAACTGGAACATAAACTTAAACATAAATCACACAGACTTAAGCATCAAAAGTTTTAAAAGCAGACTAATGGAGGAAGAATAAATTCAAAGCTAATGTTTTTTCTCTGAGAAGCTTGAGGACAGAGAATGGAGAAAATAGCTAGAAATGATATTTAGAAGCTCAATGTTATCAACACGAGCACTTTTCTTAGAAAGACACAATGCTAAAATTGAATATTAAAGGGAAAACTACATGTAGGCAAACACATATTGAGAAACAACTACAGGAATAAAGATTTAAAACTTTAAATACATACAATAAAAAAGGTTAACAGAATTGTAACTATATTTACAATATTTTTACTGCAGTGATTAGTGCTAGAAGATAATGAAGCTTAATATGAAAGCACCAAAAAATATATTTAAATGTAGAAGTATTTCACTACACAGTTAGTCAGGAACTATAACAAGTTTCCACTTTTTTCCACAATTAGCTAACTAACTGAACAGAATTTACACCCTCCACTCCCCACCTTGATCAACTAAAAAAATCAGATTGTCTAGATCAACCAATGGTTCTCAAGAAATCAGGCAGTAAAATACAGTGATTCCTCATGGGTGGGACATAAACAAACAAGGGAAATTATACCTGGCTTTAGCTTACTGTCTAGAGATATTTAAGGTTGTGAGATAGACCTATGGACTCTCTGACACACAACTCAGTATGCAGGCAAGTCAAGTTGTGTATATTGTGTAGACCCAGGTACCAGAGAAGGAAAGATACACAAAGAGAGAGCTCTAGAAATCTCCAGCGGGTCCCCTTCCATTTTCTAATTGTGTACTGAGCAGCAGAAGTGTGTGAGGATACTAACCAAGGTTGGTAAGTGAAACACTTGAGAGGATTAAGGGAAACACTGTCTGGCAAACAAGGATAGGGCTAAGACCTATTCCCAGTAATGTGAGTGAAAAATACTAAAATTAATAAGATACTGAATAGAATAACAACAAAAAATATTGCCTCAATTTTGGGGGAAACACTCTTCACTCATTAATTTTGCTCTGAACTATGAAAGCTCAAAGGCAAGACCAAAAGAATATGTTTCCAAGTGAATTAACAAACAAAACTTAAAACGTTTATATAGGAATATGTAAGAATCTAGGATACAATGTAAAGATGGTCACTTCTGGTATCCAGGTAGGCAAAAAAACAGGGAATTATAATTCAAGGTGACAAGAGTCGATAAAAATTGACTCAGAAATGGCACAGATGATCAAATGACTAGACAATTATTTTTAAAAACTAGATTTTAATTCATCATATATATATCAAGAATGAATATATTATGTATAGATATAAAAGCAATTACAAAGGAGTCCAACTGAACTTCTAAACATGAAAACTATAATGTCTGAGATAAAATACATACTGAGTGATGAGTTAGAGAAGAATACTCCAGCAGCAATGATTAGCAGCATGAAGACACAGCAAAGAAATTTACTCAAAAGTGAATCAGAGAGGAAGAAAAAAGATTTAATGAGAAAGAAATGAACAGAGTATCAATGAAGTGAGGGACAACTTCAAGATTCAATGGTGGGTTACAGATGTTTAATAGAGTTGGGAGGAAGCTGGTGGAAAAAATATTTAATTATAATAGCCCTACTTTTCTGATACAAGAAAACAGTAGTTCAACACAGCTAAGTAATGGAGGAGGAGAAGTCATCTAGTCACCTTATGATCTCTTGCTAAGAGAAAACACCTTTTAGAAAATTAAAGTAGTTTGTTCATAGTTACACAAGCTAAAAGAATTCATCACAAATGGACCTTTTTGACAGAAATCTTAAAGGAAGTCCTTCAAGCGGAAGAAAAATGAGACCACATGGAAACATGGATGTATACAGAAAACAGAGTTCTAAAAATGGTAAATCTGTGAGTAAATTTAAAGATTTATTACTACTGTCACTTATAATTAAAATTTAATTCACTGTTAGCATACACAAATCAAGGTATTACAGGATTTCCAACATCTACTAAAGTAAAATGTATGACAGCAATAATATAAAGGCTTAGAAGGGATTAAGAGAAGTATATTCTTATAAGGATATTAGATTATGTATTATATGGAATATTATCATTTATAAACTGTTAGAAGATGCATACTATACACATTATAGTACATAACATAAATAAAGTAATTCCAAAAATCAAGTTGCAGATAATAATTAAATGCAGTATAAACAAAAGAAACATTCAAAAATACAAATTAATTCAAAAGGTGGCAGTAAAAAGAGAAAATGCCACAAAAACAGGTGAAACAGAGAGAAAATAAATAGCAATATGGTAGATTTAAACACAAGCATCTCAATAATCAATCACATGTAAATAGTTTAAAAACCTCAGTGAAAAGGCAGAGATTATCATACTGAAATCGAAAATAAACCCCAACAGCATGCTGCCTACAAGAAATCTACTTTATTGATAATGGTACAAATAGGTTAAAAGTATGGAGATGTAGGTAGGCATGTCACTCTTACACTAAGAAAAACAAAAGTTTGTCTGGATATGCTAATACAAAAAATATTTCAGAAATGACTGCATTTTGATTGTCTTCTTTATCTGTCAATATTGTTTAACTGGATCTGTTACTATTAAATAATGGTAATAGATAAACAGGACAATGACAATGTGGCCAATTAATCAGGAGAATATAGCAACCATAGGAGAATCCTAACCATTTATGTACCAAGCAATATAAAATCAACATATATGAAGCAAAAACTAATGAAACTGAAAATAAAAATAGATAATCCAATGCATCCCTTTCAAAATGATTGATATAACATATAGACAGAAAATCAACTAGGATATACAATACTTTAAGCATACTACTAAGCAATACTTCCTAACTGACATCTTTTAGAAGATTCCACTCAATAATTATAGGATACATAGCCTTCTCAAGTGCATACAGGATATTGCCAAGATTGACTGCATTCTGGGTCAAAAATCAGTATTTTTATGAGAATATGAATTTTTATATAATATACTCTAAAACAATTGAGGTAATTTATAAATCAATAGCACAAATTTATCTAGAAAATCAGAAACTATTTGGAAACTACATAACAGTCACGGAGAGTCAACTTGAGGTTATTTGTCATACATTTAAAGAGAGAATATTTAACACAATGTTTAATTTCTTTAGCTACTCTGAATTAAAAAACTGCATGTACACTATGGTTATATATTGTGAATTGTTCATATTAAAAAATTGAGATAAGTTTACTCAAAAGGAAAAAAAGACAGCAATCTAGAGTAATCTTTAAAATCAATATACCACAAAAACATGAAAAATAAGTAAAGATGGGAAGAATATATTTATAATACATGAATTTGATAAAGAGGAAGAACCAGGATTTAAGAAATCCTAAGTGGTAATTAAAAACAAAAACAAAAACATACACTAGAAATGTGGATAAGCAATATTAAAAATCACTTAATAAACTTATAGCACATAGATGAAGCTTAAGCTCATTATAGATTTTTTAAAAATTCACACTTGTAGCAAATCAAAACAACACTGACATATCATCTCACACCTGTGAGAACAGAAATTATTCAAAAGACTGGAAACAACAAATATTTGTGAGGATATGGATCAAAGAGAACCATCCTCACACCGTTGTTAGGAGTGTAAACTGGTGCAACATTTATAGAAAGCAGTATGGAGATTCCTCACAAAATTGAGTATGGAAATTCCATATGATCCCATTAGTCCCAGTTCTAGGTATTTATCTGAAAAACACAAAAAGACTAATTCACAGAAATATTGGCATTAACCCTATGTCAGGTGAATGGATAAAGCAGATGTGATATATATACACAATGGAATAATACACAATCCCGAGAATAGATGAAATTCTATCATCTGTGGCAACATGAACAGAACTAGAGGGGTCTATGCTAAATGAAATAAGTCGGAAGGAGAAAGACAAACACCAGATAATCTCACCATTTCATGGAATAATAAGAAAGCAAGCAAATGAACCAATAAAATAAAAACCAACCCATGGACACTGACAAGAGAATTGAAGCTACCAGAGAGGAAGTGGGGTAAGCATGAGAAGCAAGTAAGTGTTTGGGATGTCCAATGGGCAGTGGTGAAAAAGACTGGTAATTTGGTAGTGGGAGTGGCATGCCATCCTATATTTTATGAATAATGAAGCCACACTTCTAAACCTATTTTATAAATCAAAATTTCCTCAATAAAAAATAATAAATTCACACCTAGGAAGATGAAATTTCTCTCATACACAATAATTTTAAAGGTGATACATTCCTATTTGTTAAAGACAGAAGAATTTCACTTTGGTTCGAATATGAGTTGGTTAATCAATCATTTTGAAAAGCATGTTGACAATACCAAGGGAAGCTTAAGATAGTTTGTAATCCAGGAATTCCAATTCTGGATAAGCACTCGAACATTTATATGAGTAGATATGAACAAAATATTCACTGTACTATCAGTGACAGTATGTGAGAAACCCTAATACTTATTAGTAAGGGAATGATTAAACAGAGGCACTGCTATATCATGGATGGATTAGAATAAAATAAAGTACCATAGTTGAACTAACCCTATTGTATCACCATTAGTAACACTCAATAAAAAGCAGGATGAAAAAAATACACAACCAGTAAAATGCTGCTTACATAAAATGTCAAAGTATATACAACATTAGTATTCATGGATAAGCGTACATACAGGTATATGAAAAACTATATGCACTGATACAAAATGGAGATTTCTTCTAGAAATAAATACAATGCAATTTTAGAAGAAGAAAAAATATTTGTGTCATAATATTTTATTTTTAACACCCTAAAGAAATATTTAAAAATATTTGATTTGCTATTACTGGTTGATGGGTATATAGCTATTCCCATATTTTTATTTGGATAGATGTTATCATGGAAAGAGAAAAGATCTATATATCTTATCATTTGAATGTAAATAGATAATATTTAAGGGTTGCTACGCCATCTGGATGAGCTTTATTTTTTTTTTAAAGGAAAGATGCGGGCAGGAAAGAAGGCTAGTGAACAAGCAGGAAGAGAGAAGGAAGAAGCACGTGTTTTATTTAGTAGTTCGTCTTCATTGTTTCTGCCTAGACTAGGGTCTTGAAATTGGATCCTTGGGATGTATGTGGACTGTGTCCAGGAGCCTTATGTGCAAGACCACCAGGGTGCACCAGGATGAGCTATTTAAACATTATTTAAATGTAATTACATTTATTACATTAGTAAATTACATTATTAAATTACATTATTAAAACACGAAGGAAATATTTATATTTGTCAGAGATAATTTATACTTCACAAATGTGAAATTTGAATTTTCAATATGCATAAACATGAAATCTATCCTAGGTCATACATTTTTTTCCTTTACAGTATTTTTTGAAATTCAATTTTATATTATAAAATTATTCATCCTTAATAACTATATAATATTTTCTTAAATATCATAAACATTTTAAGGAATTTGATTATATTTTATAGGAAATATTCTTATATTTTTCTAATTTATTCATATAATTAAGGCATTCCTAGTTGATATTTTTCAAATTCTTGAAAAACATTAATTTATCCTAAAGTGTGGATTACTATTAAAATATTAAGTGATTCCTGTTTTTTGCAGAGATTTTGTCCATGTTATAACTGTGCTAAATGCAATTGATTTTTTAAAATATTTCAAGAAATGAGAAATTGTCTTTCCTCATTAAAAAAGGATGCATTTCAAATTTCTGAGACTGTCTTAATATTTAAATGGAAAGCTTAATCACAGGGAAAATAAAAGAGGTTAAAATTTTCTCATATATCTAATTTTTTATTAACTTTTGGTTAGTGTTTTAGACATACTGATTTTTTTTAAATTATCAATAGAAATGTTACTCACTTCAATAATATATATATATACATATATATAGTTTATTTTTTTCTTAAAGGCTTATACACACACACGCACACACACAGAACTGCCTCTCATTATGGGAATGTTAATAGCTGTTATCAATGGTGAAATATCTTTTCCACATTATTCATTAGTAAAAATTCTAAACACTTTCTTTTGTTAAGTAATCAGAGTGACATTCACAGATGACTGGAAATATTTGAAGTGATATCTTCTATATTTGAAAATTAACTTTTTGTGTTGATAATATAAACTTAGTGATGCTAGGCTGCTTTAATCATGAAAGCTATTCAGCAATGAGACTATTCAATCTGGACTCATGAATTCCCTGTCTCAATTCATAATCATACACATAGTTTTGGACAGACTTTTGAGTCGCAAAGAAAAGGTTAAGAACAATGGGTACACATTTTATAATGTTTAAAATAGTATTAAGCACAGTAAGAAATAAATGCATTATTTTGTTGCAGGAGTCTTCTGAAATCTACTTTGTTTTAGAAATGATTTTATATTCCACAATGTTATTTTAATTCAACTGAAACAGTTTTTGGAAGAGCTTACCACAATGTAGTTAACATCAGTTATCTTTCATTTTTGCTAATGTGGTTTAAAAAAAAAAAAACACGGAAATAAAGTGACAGAGGAAAGAAGACAATCAAAAGTTACTTTCTGCAAAACTGATTAAGTTTTTCTCCAGTGACACTCAAGAGGGTTCCCACAGGGTCTTTGCTCAGATAACTTAAATAGTCCAGTTTGTTCACTAAAAATGAGGAGGCTGTTGCCAATAATAACACTGGCTTTTCAAGAGGCAAGTAAAACTATCCTAATATTGCCACCCATGATAACATGCCTAGAATTGAGGTTTAGAAAGGCTGCTATTTCTTTCACTGGGGCACTCAGTTAATCCCCATTGAGTAGTCCCGAAAAACTAAAGAAACTAATTTTATTCCAACCTGAATTCCTGGTGTGCCAATGTTACTTGCACCTAGGCAGTCCCTTTATTTTCCAGTTTATAGATCGCTCTATGTCCTTAAAAATTACAATCTAAAATATATCTAAATTTTTGTTTAATTATTAAAGGGAGACAAAAAGCATAATAAATAAGCTTATTACCATTGGCCAAAGTTTCAACTTTAAAAATGTTTACACATTTAAAATCCATCTTTGCCACTTACTAGTTTTACGTCTTTTGGTTCATTCAAGCTGCATGACTTGGCGCATCAGTCTCCTTCTGAATCATTTTATCTATAAACAGTAGAAATTCTAGTGCTCGTATTTTAAATATGTTATGATGTTCAATAAAGTTATCATGCAAAGTGCTTGAACAATTCCTAATTTGTATGAAATAAATGCTATTATAGTTATCTTTACATTTGCTTTAACCTATCTTTTGTCTTTCTTTTTCGACAAACTATATGCATACATACATATAAATATTGATAGACTATATACATATTTTCAATAAATAATAATAATAATATGGATAGCTATGTACTCCTCCAAACATAAAGTATAATATCTGTATCTTTGAAGTTCCTGTGTCCCTAACCTGACTTAACCTCTGCTTACATTTATATTATTAATTACTATTTTTTTCTTCTCATTTTTCACAAGAAATGCACGGTCCCTCCTTTAGAGCACAGATCTCTCCTGGAAACATCTGCCTGGTCAAGGACTAAATCTCCCAGCAACTTCACATGCCATGAGCGATGAGGTAAGTTCTTGCCTGCATGGAATATGTGTGGGAGTGATAACATGTCATTTCTGGGCCAAGGTAGTCAAATGGGCATGTCCTTTCAGGTTTCCTTTCCTCATCAACAGATGGCTAGAAGAAATATGTGACTGTAAGGCTGTAAGGGATGGCAGTCACAAAAAGAGGGAGTTACCATGTAGATGACATTATCCATCTAAAAGAAACACATGCTTCAAATGGTTAGACAGAAATTCTGACACTGGGGACTTGGGGCATTGAGAGTACCTAGCTAATTAACATAGGCTTATACCTGCAATTCTGTTTATTTTTTGATTTTCGACTGTTTTCCACTTTTCAAAAAATGGTATAATATTTATGCTTCAGTATGCTTTCATTATTCAAAATTGTATTTTTATATTTGACATTTTTCATGCAAGCACTTAACAGATCTTTCACTTCAATTGCCTGGTGAAATTCTATTGTATAAATATGCTTCATTATATTTATTCCCTTTATCTTTTAATTCAATTGGGAAAAATTTTATCTTTATACTAGTTAATGGTATATATCTTTAGTTGGTCAGTAAAATTTTCTAATGTTTTCCTTGAAGGCTTCTTACATCATACACAAGATTTACCCCTAGATACTTCCTAATTTATTTCTTCTATAAAAATATTGAGGCTAACAAGGAAGGAAACATACTTTGGAAATTCTAGAAAAAAGGAAATAAGTGTTGGCATGTATTGATTTTTTGTAAATCAACCATACTAAACTCTCTTAGTAACCAAAGTCTTTTATTTGTAAATTCCTCACATATGATAAACACACAAGATTTGCAAGTAATTATAATTTTGCTTCACCCTTAAGATGAACAGAAGTGTAAATATCAGCATTTGTATCTTAATCCCAATCTTCAAGAAATGAAGTAAAATTAAGCTACTGAATGTAATATCTGTAGTAAATTTTGTGATATTGTTTTTGCTTTGCAAACAACTTAAATCCCTTACTTGCTGAAAGATTGTATTAAGATTGGATATTATATTATGTTACCTCTTAGGGGAATCTATTACAATAAATATATACTTTAGTAACAGTTTTTAAATTGCCTGATTATGTCATTTTATTTTTAATCATATATTACCAAATTTACAATCTTGGTACACATCTAAATTAATTAGGATGTTATGTCTCACATGCTGCTGTGTTCATTTGCTAATACTTCAGTATTTTTGCTTTTTTCCTATGAATGAAATTGAACTGTTTTTTTGTTATAGTGTTCTTGTCTGGTTTGAATGTCAAGTATAGTAATTTCATAATATTGTTGTGGTTTATTACTTTAATCAGGGGAACAGACTATATCAAATCAAAATCTTCTGTTACTTGAATGAGTGGTAAAATTTATCCTTAAAATTGTTTAGACCTGTTATCTTTTTTTCAAAAAGATTTAAATTAAAGGTTAAATTTCCTTAAGGACTATAGAATTATTTTGCTTTTCTATTTCACTTGAATTAGGTTGGATGAGTTTTCTCCCATTTTAGCTTCTCAATTTCACCAAATATTCTTTTAAAGATATAACGTTAAAATCTGTAGTAAAGTCTCTTATTGACTTAAATGCGTTTCTTTTTACCTGTCTACATTTTTCTTGATTAATCTTGGATGTATTTGCCATTATTTTTGTCTCTCCCTAAAACATCTATAATTTTACTACTCGCCATTCCTTTTCACTGTTTGATTCACCATAATTTTCATTCTTTAATGTTTTCAGTGTTTTTCCTGCTATACTGTTCTCAACCTTTGGTCAAAATGAGATGCTTTGATCAGTAATTATAGGCTTCTCTTTTTTTATTTATATATGTATATTTTTGAATTTAATTTCCCACAAGACTACATGACTCAAATTATGTTTAAACCCACTATACTGAAAGCATTTAAACTTCTTTATTTTTCTATTTTTAAAGGAAAGGTGGAGGCAGGAATGAAGGTGAGTAGGCAGGCAGGTAGGAAGAGAGAGGTGGAAGAAATTTTTTTTCTTTTAACTTAGGTGTTTACCTTGTTTGTCTCCCTCCACCCCGCCCCCACCACCACCCCGGACCCTGTGTTCTCTAACCTGGTTCCTTGGGCCACCATGGCCTGCCCTACTTATTTTTTTAATAAGGACCTTTTTTTTTTTTTTTTTTTTTTTTTTAAGGGAAGGTGCAGACAGAAAAGAAGGAAAATAGGAAATAGGCCGGTAGGTAGGAAGAGAGAGGAGGAAGAAGCATCTTTATTTTATTTCTGTTGAGTTGTTCACCTGCTTGATTCCCCAGGCCCAGGACTCGAACCCACAGGAATGTGTCTCGCTCCTTCAGAGACAACTGACCTCACCGCTGATCCACCAGGGGGCATCAATCAGGCACACTTCATAATATAATATGTACAAAGTGAAGGACATTGATGAATGTCTTGAAATGTATACAGCATGTAACCATTCCACACAGATCTAACACATTTATTTCTATTACCCAATACACTCCTGCCGTCTTCGCTGAGCCAATGAACACTGCCCAAAGGACACTGCTATCTGAAAATGGATGATTCTTTCCTATCTGGCTTCTTTGACTACATGGTTTGTTAAGTTGTTCAAGATCCTTAGAGTTGCTAGGTACTTCTTTAACAAAAATCTGTATTCTGGTAATGCCTTCTCCATAAGTTCTGATTGACAGAATCTTTCTTATTAATTCTATCTTTTTAATTTGAATTATAATTTTATTTTGATTCATGTGCTAGAAATATGCTCCATATTTCAAGTAAATGTGGTTTCTCCAGGTATGTGCTAATGATTGTTCTATGTATAATACTATTCATTTGAATTTATATATCATCCTGGCTGTTTGAACTTTTGCCTTATGGTAGTAACCCATATAATGTTACCACTTCAGTTTTAACATCTATTTTATTTGATGTTAATAATTATCAGTTTGTATTTATTTTACTACTTACCTAGTGAAATATTATTCAAAACCTAGTTTGATATGTTGGGGTTAAATAGCACACCTTGGTGGTCTAGTGGTTTTGTTCACCGGACATAGGCCCCAAACATCTCAAGGTCCTGGTTCAAGACCAGTACCAAGGGAAACAATCAAGATGAAGAACTAAATGAAACAAATAAAATGTGTCTTCCTCCTCTCTCTTCTTGTCTATCTCCACTCAGCTTTATTTCTGCCTTCAACTTCCCTTAAAAAAAAGAAAAAAAATTGTTTGTGTTTTAGGCATGACCCTTGAGTTCAGCATATCTAATTTGATGTTTCTATTTTTCCTCATTTTCAAGTTTGTTGAAATTTGAGGTGCCTTATTATATCTCAATCCATTTTTATTCTATTTTGTTTACTATTATTCCTGTTAATTTTTATTGGCTATCTGTTTCTGGCAATGTCTTTATCCTGTGTATATTCTATTCTTATTCTAAAAAGTTTGTTATGTTAAATGTGTTCTCTTTCATTGCATTAAAGATACATAATTTCCTCCACTTTCCTTCTTCACACTAAAAAAAGGCTGAGATTCACTGGAGTTGCCTTGCAGGCCAACTCCTTTCATCTCTAGCTGGTTTAAGATGTTCTCTCCATCTTTGGTTTTCACCATGCTGTACCTACATCAGTTTTTTCTTTCTATTCCTCTCATTCTTTTATTTCTATTATCAACTTGTTTAAACGCTACTCCTGGATATATTTCTTCTAATATTTAATTTTGAATATAAAGTTTTTATAAAGTTTTATAGTTTCATGCCAGTTCATTTTTATCATCATTATTTTAAAGAACAATTTGCTATTTCTATTAAATATAAATATTTATGAACTGATATTAATTTCTAAATATTAGTTTCTAAATATTAGTTTAGTGTTTGATAATTTTCATACTTGAAATCACTGCTTTTCTGTAATATTAATGTGTTTCTATAATGTGTTTCCATTTTTCCTCAACTTACAGGCATGTCACCAACAGGCTAAAATAACAGTAAGTAATTGCAGAAGCCTAGCTGTCCTTTACATTATTGATTGTAAATCATACATGTGTAGAAATTTTCTCCTTCCCTGTGTTAGGGATAAACCTATCTTTGGAAAAAAATCTGCTTTGAGAATGAAGCCCTCAACTTTAGTTCAAGATTATTTCATTGAAGGAAAGGAGAAAATAGTTATTGCTGCTAGTGATTTTTCATCACCCAGGTAGTGCCAGAGGCTATGTTTAAGAGCTTTAACATAATGAGAATCCTAGAGGTTAGAAAAGAAGACATATATGAATACAAACACTTCTATCAGTGAAACAGCATATCCAGAATGAAGGTTTAGTCTATATATCGGCAAAACATATCTATGATTTATACTGCAGGTTTCAGGGTTATCACTGTAACTTAAAAGGAAATTCCTAAAACACTAGTAAAGAAAAATCATCACTCAATAAACTATAATTTGTAACTAAGCAGAAATATAAATGGACATTAATCTTGTGAAAGTTGATTAATTTCATCATGATTAGATTGACAGGAAAATTATATGCCATGTTCACCCATTAAGACTGGCCACACATAAAGTTTGAAAATACCTGCTGTTGGTGATAATTTAGGAATTAGCAATTGTTCTCATCCCAATGACAAGATGTATTCTTGTTCTAGTCCCTGCACTGAGTGAAATGGATACATTTTCCAAATACAAATTATGTTTATGACACAGATAAGGAAACAATAGTCAAAAATATACAGTTAAGTTGGAACTTTCTTATTTTTACTGATCCAAAACACCCACTAGTGATAGTCTAAATTGTTTTTTATAAAATTTAAAATCCATCCCAACTTTTTTTTTTAATCACCAGGAACCAGAAACAGAACATAGAGACCCAGCAGTAATTAGGATCCATGCCACAGCCTGCCGGGATCTGGCTCCAGCAATGGGCAAAGGCAGCTGGAAAATAACTCTGGAGCAGGGATCTCAAACCAAATCCAAAACACCCCGCGTTTGCTCATTTGGGTAGTAGATATATAGGGAATAGTTACATTTTCTTTCCTTATAAAGAAAGTCATAAGCCCCAATTCTTAGACATTAGTTTGTAATTATGACTCAGGTATTTATTTGGCATTTAATATTTTGTAACCACCATTCGACTTTGAGTCTCATTTCCCATCTCTCTTGGGGTTCATTTGACACCCAGGACATCAATTTTTCATAAGAAACAATCAGATGACAGTGAAGATGTGGATCCCAACGCCTTCACACAGTGGGTGCTAAACATGTGGATACAAACAAGAATGTGAACTGAAACAAGCAAAACACAAAGTGATTTTGAGGCTGCCTTATGAAGTGTTTTGTTTTTGTTTTTTATTAGTTAGTGGATATAATCACAGATCTCATTCCTAAAGAAAAATTTGAATCTACATATAGATATACAGATATCCATAATCCTTTAGCATTTAATGTATTTCCATTAACATAATTTTAATTCCAATAAAGTGGCATACTAGAAAGCCTGAGGAAAAAGTTAGTACCATAAAATTTATCCAATTCCTCAAATTCTGAGCCCATAAGAAAATAAAATAATTCCTTCTTATAAGGGGTACAGATAGTGCCATCAGAAATCCAGAAATCAAGCTAGATCATTAAGTACATTAAATTTTCAATATTATTTGGCTTACATTTGGATTATAAAGAATATTCAACCAAAGGTTGCTAGACAAATTCAATGGAATAACTAATACTGAGTTTATATTTAAGAAGTCTAGCGGTTGTACTACACAAAATATCCCAGATGGTTACCCTTTCTCACAATTCTATATATTAAATGTAAGTAACTTCTGCTGAAAAGACTCAAATAAATGATTGCAATGTCACACCATAAATTTGATTACCTATTTTTTTTAACAATAATAATTACCATAACAGCAGAGGTGGCATGAGTGCCAGTACAGGTCATGTACATTATGCCGTGGTTATAATTAATGCCGAATTGAAGTGTCTTAAATACTTGTAGAAGAGATACATGTCTACCTCTGATTAAATGAGCTCTGCTCATTTAGAAACAGATGGAGAAATAGCAAAAATCTGAAATTCTTGGTGATTCTTCCAGAAAGAAGGTCTAGGGTGTTTTCAGACTGGAGTCCCAGCCTAGAAATGACAAATGTTATGGGTGCAGCTCTTTGACCTAAGTTAGTGATTTCATCCTACCTACCTCAAGGGAGCCAAACACAATCTCACGAGGTATTTAGAAGGGAAAAAAAATTCAACTGCCTGTCAAAAGTACTACAACTACCTTAATGATAGCACTAATGACTACCATAATGCAGTTTGTATGACACTTTTTCTTAACTGATCATCTGCAAGAGGTCCACAACAAATCAGCTCTGTTCATGAGAAATATGTGAAGATACGTACTACTACTGGTTTTCATGCAGATTTAATAGTCAATTAAACCCATGTTTTATTATTGTCTTCTGTAAAATTCATTCTACTTTTCAGTGGCTTTGTTTTTTGAAACTGTAGTGCAAAATAAATGGAGAAAATGTATCTTAAAGTTCATGAATTTGTCACAGCCAATTTTTAGGTCTTCTGTAATATAGAATACAGTGAGTGCTTCAATGGTTCTTCCTCTGATACATGGGATTAAAAATTCATGCTCCTTTTCAAAAGTGGTGTCTCTGAGACTACAAATATAATGAGCTTGATGATTTACATTTTCCTATATGTATCTATTAGCAAAAATGTAGTAGTTCAGAAGACATTATTCATGACAGTTGCTCAACAATGATAAGGCAGATTTTATTCATGGGGGCTATCCTGACAGATGTAGATTGTTATGAGATAATTCAGTAGCAGAGAAAGTTTGGACTTAACATTGAATACAACAAAGAAAAGTATGAATGAACAGCTAAAGAGAAAAGATGGGAAGGGGCTTTCAGTGAATGGGAAATTACAAAGAAAAAGCATGAGGGGGATTTTGAGTAAGCTAAATCCTAACCAGACAGGATGTTTGCTGAAGGCTGGTCTGGAGGTTCAGACATTACCTGGGAGATGGAGGATGAGGAAGCTGATGAGATATCAGGAGTAGAGGAATCTGGATAAACTGAGTTAGCAGAATTCTTTTTAAAACGACAACAGAGATGAACACAGCCCTGGTTCAAAAAAGAAAATTCAGAAGCACCTACTAAGAATTTGGTCAAGGAGATAATTTTTCTCAGTAGTAGCAATTATAATCCAAGACTTTGTTCTTGGAATTTATTTATTATTTTTGGCCCCATTTCAAGGATATTTATTTGGTCTTCCCTCTGTACAAAGATGGCAATTATTACCTTCATTTTTTTCTTGAATTTTTAGGAATGTAGTGCAAAAATATATGTGAAAGCACTTTATAAACTATAAGCCACTCTTTAAATGTGAAATGTAATTAAAAAAAAATAGACCTAACTGCAAATTTACACTCCATTTCTGGGAAACTTGAAACAATTCTTTTTTTTTTTTTTTTTTTTTTTTTCAGAGATTATCCAACAGAAACTTTAAAATATTTTTTTGTCTTGAGTGAATAGAACATTAACTCCTGGAAGCAAATATGCACCATACATACCAAGATTTTGCAACTAAGTTTTATCATTTTCTTAGTTTTCAACGAGTTTGCATACAGTTCTTGCAAATAGTTTGCATAATATTATTATAGTGTTATCTTCAGAACACATTTAGAAATCATGGATAATAAACATACTAACCTCATTTATTTTCTAGAAAAAATTATTTTTCTAAGAGGATAAACTAGAGACATCAGTAATTTGCCTCCATCTTTCTATATTATTTTCCTGGTCCTCATAACTCTAATAAAGTTCAACCTAGTGAAGAGGGAAATTCAAATCAACCAATGAATTAGGAAGTGATGTCTTCCTTTTCATAATTCCCATAGTGTGTTCTGTCACTGAGTTTGAAATTTTAGACTAAATGTTATCTATAGCAATTTTCTTAGAAACTCATACTAGCCTGTTGTATAGAATATTGTCTCCCTTTCCAAACGACTCTCATCTAGTTTCTTCACCTCTCTATTTCAACTAAATAAATGATTTTTCCTACCCTATGTTTACTTATCAAAATCCTTCTAAATGGTTTCCTCACTCATTAAGTATACAAAGCCACAACATTAAAAATCTGTTGCTTTTCTGTAACAATATAACAGGCAAAAAAAAAAAAAAAAAAAAAAAAAAAATTCTCTTTACAAATGCAGCAAAAAAGAACAAAATACCTAGGAATAAATTTAACCAGGAAGGTGAAAGAAAGATGCACTGAAAACTATAAGACATGGATGAAAGAACCTGGAGAAGACACAAATGGAAAGATATTCCATATTCATGTTCTGGAAGAATTGACACTATTAAAATGTAAACACTACACAAAGCAAGGTATAGATTCAATGCAATCCTTATCAAAATTCCAATGGCACTTTTCATTTCGAGAAAACAAACCAACCTCAAATTTTATAGAATTACAAAAGAGCCGAAATAGCCAGTCATCTTATGAAAGATCAAAAGAGCTGGAGACATCATACTCCCTTATTTCAAACTATATTACAAACCTATAGAAATGAAAATAATGTGGAACTAACATAAAAACACACATGACACACATCTCAGTGGAACAGAATAAAATAGCCCAGAAATAAACCCTTGCCTATATAGTAATACATTTATGATAAAGGAGCAGAAACTGACAAGCAGAAGACAGTCTCTTCAATAAATGGTGGTAGCAAAAACTCCTTCAAGAAGACAGGTGGTATTTTTCTTGACACTGGTGTTTGCAATGATATTTTCTGGCAATGACAACAAAAGCAAAAATAAACAAGCGACATTAAACTAAAAAATAACATTCATAGTAACTAAAGTCATTCACAAAATGAATTGGCAACTTCTGAATGAGAGACATTATCCAATGCAGAGTTAATATTCAAAAGTATAAAATATTATATAATTCCAGAGGAAAAAAAAAAAAGACAATAGAATGGGCAAAGGATCTGAGGAGACTTTTTTTTTCCAGAGAAGAGATAAATACAGTTAACAAGTATATGAAAAAGTATCCAACATCACTAATCATCTGGGAAATACGAAGCAAAACCACATTAAAATATCTCCTCAAACCTGTCAGAATGACTGTTATCAAAAAGACAAGAGATAGAGAGCGTTTGTGAGGCTATGGAGAAAAAGCACCCGAGCGCACTGTTGGTGAAAATGCAAAATGCTGCAGCCACTAGGGTATGGAGGTTCTCAGAAAATAGAGATCTGCCATATGATCCAGCAATGCCACTGGGTATTATCTGAAGAAAACAAGAATACTCATTCATACAGATTTTAGAATTATATGTTCACTACATCAATAATTACAATAGCCATGATACGGAAACAACCTGAGTGCCCATTGATGGAGTAATAGCTAAATTAATATATACATTTATATGATCTATTGCATACATATAATGAAATAGTATTCATTTATTTTTAAAAGAATGAAATCTTGTCATTTTTGACATAAATGGACCTTGAGAACATTAAGCTTTGTGAAATAAATCAGACAAGAGAAAGACACATGCTGTCTGATCTCACATGTGAAATATAAAACAATTGAAAAACAAATCTCATAAAGAAAGAAAACAGAATGCTGGTTGCAAGGGGATAGGGGTTTTGAGGTTAAGATGGGTTAAGGACGTCAAAAGGTACAAACTTGGAATTATAAAATAAATTATATGGAAAGTAGTATGCAGTACGGTGACTATAATAAATGCTTTTTGTATTTTTGTATTTTTGTAACAAAGTCAAACTTAAAAATTTTTACTACAAGGGGAAAAACATAAGTGTATGGAGAGGATGATGTTAACTGGACTTAATGTGGAGATGGTTTCACAATATACGCAATAAGGAATCATTATGTTGCATATCTGAAGCTAGCATAAAATTATCAATTACTTACCTCAGTAAATAATACAATATCTTAGAATTAGTGTTGTGAATTTGATTGTTACAAAGGGTATGGGATGTTGTTTTGAGAACTTTGATCAGCATATTCAAAATTTTGAGCAAAATTACTTTATTAACTGTCAACTGACAGGAGAAGCAAATATTCGACCCAACACCCATCCCGATATCTTCAGAGACACCAAGATGTCCTTTCAAATCTGAAATCACCTGGGGAGCAAATGCTACTCTCATAACCCAATCAATTAAAATGAACATCTGCAGGTGGACCCTGATTTTTGAAATTTCACAGGGGATTACTAACTACAGAAGAGGAAGAAACCTGCTCTCCTATCCTGGGGTTCTTAATATTTGCAGCATAGAAGAATGAAACAGGAGGCCCCTCTAAAAGTCCTCCCCAAAACAATCCAAGAACAACTTCTGGAGATGGCGTTGAAGGTTTTGTTAAATTGCCAGATAATTGAATAGTCAAATTTCTTGATGTAGTCTCATTTTCATTAGAAAAACTTGTTCACAGAAAAAGAAGTTAAAAATAGAGTATAAAGAAATAAAGTTTTAAAAACAGATGAGAATTGTCTCAAATTTTAAATTTTATAAATAAACGCAGTTAATTTCTTCAGCTGGGAGGAAGATAGGGTTATGGAGAGAATATGTAAAGGAGGAAAGTGGACTTACCGATCTTAAATTCTGTTTCCATAGCCTTCCTAAACTCTCTCCAAGCAGTTCTGGTGCGGAGATTGCATCCCAGGGCAAATGCGGGTGCAGGTGCAGGCACGCCCCACAGGCACCTGGGAAGGTTGATATTCTCTCCAGCAAGGCAGAGTATATACCGAGGATCCGGGTTCCCGTTCTGGGCGTGGCCTGGGGGAACAACTGAAAAACAAAGCAAAAATAGATACTTCTTCCTAACTATTTGCCTAATCGTCTGTATTTCTGGCTGTCCATTTCCTTTAAAATAAATAAATAAATAAAAGTAAGCTATTATGTAATTTATTTTGTGGCTGCTCAAATTGGAAACATTTGCTAACCTAACTAGAGTTATTTAGCAACTATTCGTCAGCCACATAAAAAACTTGTCAAAGATTTCCGTAACTACCAATCAGTGAGGCTGATCAAAACAAGCACGGTAGGGAGAACACGGTTCTGGAGGTGTGTGTGTGCCAGAGAGGATACTTAAATGCATTGATTTACCTTAGGTATATTTTAGTTTTGTTTTTATTATTGAAGAATTGTGAAATACTCAAATACAGGAAACAAATCACTGCCCCTGAGAATCTGGAGCTATTCTGGAGGAAAATAAAACAAGATGAATAACAGATTTCCCTTGGAGAGTAGATTAAAAAGCTTAAGGAGTACATATTAACCCTAAAGTAGAAATAACCCAAATAACCAATAACTGATGGATAAAACATAGGTGATATATACATATAATGGAACACTATAAAGCCAAAACAAAAGAAATGAAGTATTGATATATGTTAAAACATAGATGAATGTTTAAAATATTATGTTCAGTGAAAGAAGTGAGAAACAAGAGACCACATATTTATATGATTCCATTTACATAAAATGTCCAGAATAAGCAAAACCATAGAGTCAAAAGGCAAAAGAGTGCTTTCTAGGGTTTGAAGCACAAATTGAGATTGACTACTAAGGTGGAGGAGTTTCTTTTAGGAGTTAATTAAATGTTCTAGAATTATATAGTGACAAGAGTTTCACAATACTCTGACTATACTAAAACCACTGCCTTGTACTCTTTAAATGGCTCAGTGAATTTTACAATATGTGAACTTTATCTCAATAAAAAAATTTAACAAGGAAATTGTGTAGTATATTTGGCTCAAACATGAGAACTAGAAAGAATCTGTCCTTCTAAACATACTGTGTCAAGGGCATACCCATGCCCTCTGGTAGCCACTCATTTGTTTCAATAGACTACAAGTTGTTTTTTTTAACCTGGTTAATTTGCTTGCTAAGTTTCTCTACATACTATACATAAGTGATCACACGATGTCTATCTTCTTCTAACATCTAACTAAACATAATTCCTTCTAGGTCCGCTCATCTGTTAGATAAATAATTTGTTTCCTAAAATTTGTGTAATTCAATTATTTATTACTGAATAAATTTCAACTGTTGTTTTGAAAACGTTAGTTGAGATAGTTATTATTGATCATTTTATCCTAAACTGTGTCTCTTAAAACTTAGTCATATATTTTTAATTGTGGTTTTAAATATCAGTCTTTCCTCAACAGCTACAAATAAAGCATTTACCAATTCATATCTCTTCAGTAATTTGTAGAGCAGGGAGTCCATAAATGCTTATTATTTTATTAATATAATTCTATATTTTATATTAGAAATATTGAAAAGTATCACCCAAACTTATTTTATACATAAATGTTAAATTTAGAGGTTATAAATACATTAAATTGCAGAGATTTTTTTTCTTTGAAAAGCCTTTATTTATATTTATTATGACTCCATTCTCTTTTTAAATCTATGAGACAAGATTTAGCTTGGAAATATTTGGTTAAGAAAAAGACATTGTTTGACTTTAACTGTGAATACAAATCACACTTTTTCAGACTAACCCTTTTCAAAAATCAATGTTTATAAAATGAAAATAGAAATGTAAAAAAACTAAGTGTAAGCATAGGGCTGTGGAATTTTTCTCTCCATCAAACAATATTTGACAGAGAAGAAAATACTGAGATAACAAAAGACACTGTGCCCATCAAATATGTAAATAACTGTTTATGGAGGATAAGTGTTCTAAGTGCTTGCTGAAGTGGCCTATGTATTTTCAGTGTAGAGGGAGTTTAAAATACATTGATTTCTTCTTAAAAGGTTCTTAATGAGCCATTGATTCAGATACTTGCAGAGTGGATTTGTTTATATGTTCAGGCAGTATAGGCTTAAGGTTAGATTCAACAGAACTATTTTTCATTGCTGATCTTATCACATAAATAATTTCCTTAAAGGTTTTAATTAAACAAGAGTTTATTTTCTGGCATTGAATATTGAAAGAATTGCCATTTTCTATTTTTCTATTTTAATTCCATAGTGTCTGTGCAAGTAACTTGCATGTTGTTTCACCAAAATTAAAGTGAAAGATATTTTCCAAATTTGAGTGTCTATTCTTAAATATTCACACTTTCAATAATGAAAAAATTATTTCTCACCTCCAACAATGACATATCATAAGCAATTCTTTGTATCATTTCATTTATAGGAGATAATTAACATTCAGTTTTTAAGTCATGTTCCAAAACTTAACATACAAGTTGATTATTTGGAATTCAAACACATTTTTTCAATTAATTAAAAATGTCTAGAATTGTACCTAGATAATTTGGTTAGTTTCTTCAAAGCCTACTTCATCTGTCTTGTATGACACTAGATACATGGCTACACTTCTTTTTTTTTTAATAATACTGGTAGCAAAATAAAATATATATGATCAATTAAAGAAAAAGTTATTTATGTTGGCATTGTTTGTTAGTTGGAAAGGATATAATATTAAGTAGGTTGAGAGAGAACTTCAGGATAATTAAGTTTATAATAAGACTAACAGCAGTAACAATTTTGATGACATCATTTATTGTACCTAATTTCATATTTACATACACAGATATATATGTATGTATATATGCATAACCTAGATTTGTTTTGTTTTGTTTTAGTATTTTGTTTAGTATTTTTGTGTAGCTTAACAAACTATAAAAACAGAAGACTATATCACATATTTATATAACTATAAAGCTATATTTTATATAAATGAAGGTTTTGATATAAAACATTAGAGATTTCATCTTTATTTTATATGAAGTCATTACATTATGATCCCTCTCCATTCCCTGTGCCTTCTAGTCAATTTTTTAATTTGTAGTGACATAGTTTATTATCGTTGTTGTCAGTGCACTGAGTCTGATAGTTGATGCATCAATCATTTCTCTTTGCTGCCTGCAACATCAACATGTAATCTAGTAAATAATTAGATCTCTGGGAAGGCCTTCTACCAGGCTTGAAGACTACATCCCCAGGCATAATACCTCAACACACCTCTTCCACTGGCACCACAGGGCTAGTCATCATGGCTTGTGTCTCTACTACTGCTGATCTCGGAACCATTGATTGCACTACCACTGAAAACTAAACGTCCGCACCTCCATAGCTAGGTGGCAGTGTCTCCACATTGCTGGTTTATAACCCAAAGGCTGGGTTGGGCACATCTGACTGGTGAAGCATGAAGTCTCTTGCCTCTATCCTAGCAAGGAAGAAAGCTGCAAAGTGTGTGTCTGGCAGAGACTAATGATAGGGGAAATTCTCCCAAAAGTAAAAAGAAATTTAAGGTGGAATGTCACTGAAAGGTATTATAAATATCTTTTTAGGTAGCAGATGTCTTTGAATAAATGTACTTTACAGTCTTTCCATCAAGCAAAGAAATTTTCTGTTCATTTAATATCTATTACTCCTAAAAAAAGTGATATATATATACACACACATATTTATGTTATATGTGTACATATACATATACACACACATAATTAAATTCACTTGTACACTATGTATACCAAATAAATGATTGGAACCAATATTAATCAGATTATGTTAATATTAATTAGATGAATAACAAGTAACATGCACTTAGAAATATACTATAATTGGTATGTGATAATGATAGTTAAAAAAAAAGGTGGAAGATACTGCTTGTAAACAATTTCATCTGAGGTCAAGGGATGCTGGTAGTTAAAGTAAAGTTATTAAGTCAAATTTAATCCTCCCTGGATATAGTCAGCAAACTTTCATCCCTCAAAAATAAATATCTAGGTGCACCCTGGTGGAATAGCAGTTAGACCCGTTGCCTGAGTACATGCCCACACACATCCCAAGGACCCAGGTTTGGTGTCTGGGGCCAGGAAGGAATAATAAAGAAAACAACTAATTAAAAATGAAGTGCTTCTACATCCTCTCTCTTCCAGTCTGCAGCCTACTTGCCTTCATTCCTGACTGCACCTTTCCTTTAAGTAAATAAATAAATAAAAACACAAAATAGTTATAAAAAAAATCTAGCAGGCTAGCTAAATAGCTATCGATATAGTCCAAATCCTAACCCTCTGACATCTGTAAGTAAATTTTTACTGGAAATAGGGTCTTTCCAGTATAATTGGAATGAGATTATCTTGCATTTAGGGAAAAGTCTCAACTCCAAAAGTTGGAGTACTTATTGGAGATGAGAGGGAGATTTGATAGACATTGGAGAGAAGGTAATGTGGAGATGGGGGCCGGGGTTGGAGTTAAACCAAAGAATTCCAGGAGCAGATTTTCTTCCAGAAGCAGGAATGGGTGTGGTTTCTCCTGCAACCTTCAGAGGGAGGGTGGTTATTTTAATTTCAAACTTCTGACCTCAAAGAAGTACAGCAGAATGAATTTCTGCTGTTTCAAGCCACACCTTATGTAACACTTATTGTAACAGATCCAGGAAATTAATACAATAGGTTAAAATATAATGACATTTGCCAACAAAATTTTTTCTGCTGGAAATTTGAAAGAACATTTTCTTACTCTTATTCACATGAACACATAACTGATCATTCACATTTTCAGGATATAGTTATAATTTGAATTTTTCTAGTAAGTTTATTTTAATCCTATTTCACAATCTTTAAACAAGTTGTGTAGTTTATGATATTAAATACTCAAATATTTTAAGCAAAATTATAATGTTGAAGCCTAGATTTATTATCTTAGAGTTAAAATTTGGGGGATGGTTCCAGAAGAGACAAGGAAAATAAGAATGGGAAAAAATAAGAAAATTAAAAAATCAAACACTTGAAATGAATTTTTCTGTATCAATAGTCACATGGTAAATTTTTATGAATGTATAAGGTTTCCATTTAACTTACTTTTTTTTTAAGGGGATGGTGCAGTCAGGAATGAAGACAAGTAGGCAGGAAGGCAGGAAGAGAGAGAAGAGGAAGGAACATCTTCATTTTATTTTCATTAAGTTGCTCACAACTTATTATTATATTAATACAATTAATTATATTAATTATAATATAATATAATATAGCTTGAACCCAGGGGTACATGGCCCATGTCCTTCAGAGGTGATTGACCGAAGAGCTGCGTCACAGGACACACCTGCTTAACTTAACTTTTAAAATAAATACTGAATATAGAGAATTAGCTCATTTGGCAACCGCACAGATAGTAAACAACAGCAATCAGAGAAAGGGTAAAAAAAAGTAAAGAAAGCATGAAAATGAAAAAAAAAACACAATTATGATGGCATAGCAACTGTTTAAACATTCTGATTTTAGATGCAGTCACAGGACTGTTGGTTCGGTAGCATTTTGCCAGTTGGACTGAGGAACAGACCAAGTACTGAAATGCATTTAGGAAATAATACACAATCATTTCAATGTTTAAAATGCTGTCCTAGGAGGAATATAAAAAAGTGAAGGATTTAGAATAAAACAAACATGTGTTGTAAGGAAAGTATCAGAAAGACATGAATATTAACAATGGAATTAAGAAAACAAAGCTGTGAAAGACTGATACATTCTCAGAGGGCTGATTGGAAATTTGACAAGGTGATTGGCATAAATGGTAATTTAAAGAAACCGAGAAAGACCATTTGAACTCCTATGAAATAATTCTCTTTAACAGAAACTACAAAGGGATAGCAAACCATTTAACAATTTAAATGTCTTTTTCCCTAGCATTCCTAAAACAAGTCAATAATGCCAGTCTTATTCAAATGGATGATGCAGGTATCTAGGTGAAATGATTTATTAAAATAATAATAATAATAATAATACAAAAATTACTATCCCCTTGGTTGATGCTATTTGGGGATTTAATTTCAAAAGCCCATGCCTGGTAAAACCTGAAAGAATTATATGTATTTATTATGTGCCAGAATGGTTTCCCTTTGCCGCCCACATAACTTTCAGTGTTGAGATCAAATCTTTCAAGCTGTGGACTTGGAAATAAAGCAAGGGTTTCAGGAAGGTAGCATAGGAGTGGGGCTACAGGAATGTTATAGTCAGGAGAGAGGATATATTTTCAGAATATTATGAGAGTATCAACCAAGAATATCAGTCTCTAGATCTTTTCTAGGTTTGGAAGGTAAGGCAGGTATAGTATGCCTTTTTAAGATGCCAAGGGCCAAAGAGGAGATCTATGTACCTACCTCAAATATTATGCCACCTACCATCAGGGAGAGTATTTCTTTACGTTTGGAGATGCAGAAGTTAACTGAAAGATTTAGAGATGATTAATTCAACGATATCCCAGACTTGCTGAATACTTGCTCATTCAGACTCCAGTTTAACTGTAGTTTCTCTTACAAAACTTCTTTCACCATGACTAGAATGTACTTACTCTTTTATGCTTTTGTGGTATTATAAATTGTTATATTATAGATAAAATGTATCATTTACCATATTAAATATAAAGCTCAAAGAGGTAGAATTTCAGTTCCTCGGCAAAAGAGTCTTACTGTATAAGGAATATGTCCACAAATACTGAGCATGGCATTCTATTGCTTCAGGGAGTAAACATTCATTTCTGAGCTATATCAGTAACATATATTTTTCCAGGGCCCTCAGTCTACTCTTTTAATCCTTTAGGATATTTCATGTGTTCAACAATTCTTTCTATTTAATTCTAATTTGCCAGTCTTTTTTAACACAAATAGTATCTATTAAAATAGTCTAGACTTGGTTTGAATTTTTCTAGTCTTTTCCCCTCAATATTTACATGCCTTTACACACATACATTTCTCAAATTGGATTGATTTTATATATATATATATATATCTCTTCATGCTAATTATTTAATTCTCTTTATCACCACTTGGTATTAAAAAAACTCATTTGCATTAACAAACCAATGTCACCTCATTGCTCTATGTTGTTCTTCAAAATTTTTGAGAAACGAGGTTCCTTTTAGAAGCGACATTATCACTCTTTAACCCCACATAAATATTCTCTCTGCTCATATCATATCCATTCTTTCTATACTATTCATCAACCATTTGCTAAATGCTCTTAACAGTTTCTCAACCTCCTCTGAACTGCCACTGAGCATATTGTAGATGTTTCACAGCATACCTGGCCTTACCACTATATATTAGTAGCTCTTCCCAGTCCCTAGTCGTGATGACCAAAATTGTTTCCAGACTTTATCATATAGTCTCTGGAGGATATAATTGTCCCTGATGAAAAATCACTGCTAGAAGCAAGTCTTTTGACATTAAAAAAAAAAGAAAAACCACTACCTTTATATAACTCAAAACATTTTCAGTTATTTTTATTATAATAGTCAAGTCTAATAACACAAGATCTTATTTATGATGTAATCTCATTTCCTCACTTATGTGCTGCCACAGTATCATGTTTTATTAGTTCCTTAAAGCTGAGAGACTTAAGGACAAGGAATTCAAATATTCAGTAGACGACCAGTGCTCTTCCTTTCATTCAATGGTACTTAGTGTCTATATGTATCATTTCCGACTTAATCACAATCTACTTTGTAAAATGTCTTATTCTTAAACTCTTGCATTATAATTTTGTTGGTGGTTATCATCTCCTTCTTTAAATAGATGGTAAGCAATTTGAAAGAACTATTCAATTACCTAAAAACTACTGGGTATTTCAGCAGTAATGTTATCTATCCCACTCACTTAATATTAAAGGAAATTGTTTTCTATCAATACCTACCACAGTCACTCACATATAGTGACTGCTCAGTCAACATTTAATAAAATATTTAAAGAGTACTAATGAGCATCCTTAGGCATGCCTGAATTAAATAACATGCTCCTTGGTCAGCAGCTGCTTTTCAGTTATTTCTCTTAGAGTACATTTTCTTCTACTTTTTTGTTCTCCGTGCTTCTTGCTCATTCTGTTGATTAAAAGATTCATTCAAAACCCTCTGTGAAAACTTCCCACCCACTTCTGCTTTCACTGTTTCCATGTCTCACAAAAAATATGTTTTTATCCAAAATTTCTTAAAAATTTAATTTTGTCAGAATAGCTAATCTTGTTGAAAGGAGTAAGTGATCAGATAGTATGATGAGGTATCTGCTGAGTTAACCAAATAAAGATTTTGGGGGCATTTGAGATATGAAAGAGAACCTCTTTTGAACTAAAATAAGAAATTGTTTTCCCTAAGTGTTTTTAAGGTAGCTATGGAAAATACTGCTTTATAAGGAAAAATCATATAAAAAAGGAAACAAAACTAAACAGAAAAATTTAAAGATAATTATTGAAAAAGAATGGTTAAATAGGTAAGGTACTGAATGTAAGAGGAAAATAAAATAATGACAGAGATCATTTTAAATTTCAAGGCAAAGTGACCGTATAGTACATAAAATTTGTTGGAAATAATTTACTTTGAAATGAACACATTCAAATAAATGTTTACTCTGCATCAAGATTACTTGATTTTAATACATGAATGCACAGGATTAGTATGGATAAATTGAGAAGAAAGCCTCCAACAAATGACTTTGTCAAATTATCTAGTATGTGATATAAATATAATAAAATGCATGAGCGGGGAAAATAAAAGTGAAAAAAATAATAATTTTCCATTGCTTTGAGAGTTTCACTTCTGTAAGAAAGAATAAGGAATTAAATGAGCTAAATTGTGCTTATGGGATTTCATTAGGAACAATCAGAAATTAAAAGTGAAAAAGTCTATTTCTATCAAAAATGTTTCTGAATCTATTCATTTTCTGACAGAAGAGGACTTTAATTATCAAGTTGTGTCACTTAAAGACACCAGAGTATCCTCTAACATGATTGATTGCAGCTGGATTTGAGAGCAATTCTCATTTTCTCTGTTTCATACTCCTTGCTAAATCTAGAAAACAGACACAATAGTTTGTAACAGAATATTCATCAACATAGACTGACTTAAGAGCCTGATGAGGGATCCGGGGATTTATTCAACTTTCATTTTACAGAAGAAAATGTTCTTAAATATGTCATTTGTAGAAAATTAACCTATGGTGATTTTTCTGATATATTTCAAAGATTCTGTGGCCATGTTTTTTAATATAGAAACAATTAACTTACAGAATATGTAAGTGAAATAATGGAGTCAGAGGATCTATGTCAATTAACTGAGGGTGTATAAATACATTGAGTAGGTCAGACTTTTGAAAATTCATGACAAAACTAGGAGAATTTGAGTTCCCACACAATAGTTTCTTGATAGTATATGCTAAACTTTTACATTGAAATATTTTCATGGCAGAAAATTAGTATAATTTAAGAATATATATAAGCCCAGTCATTTGGGTAATAAGGCTTACTATGTCAGAAGCATTTAGTACTAAATAAGCATAGCATTGTTATGTTCCTTAAGGAAAAGTGTTCAAAATTAGGAAAAATGACTCAATTTTTGAAATCCCAATGGCTAAGATGTAGTTAAACACTATTTTTAAATATTAGTGATGAAAAATAAATTCCCAAGCATTCTTATGACATCATTTCCCAAAAGAAATATTGCCTAACCTATTTAAAATTTGACTAAACACTAAAGAATATGTCACACCAAATAATCTTTCATCAATAAGTTGATTGACCTTCTACAATGCTGATTTCTATAATTCTATGAATTCATTACAGTGTATCAAAGCCTTCACAGTAATGCAGTGATGAATCAATACAAAGTTTAATGAAAAGGGAGCATTCAATTTATCACATATTTAAGCGAAAATCTTTCTGAAGTGATTATTCTAAGGATATGTAAGGTCATTCCATGGAGCTAATGTCTCCCTTTCTTATGGCAAAGGTTTTAACAGCATAACTTTATTTCCCCACACTCACATATGGCATTTTAAATTGGTTTTCTGGACTGTGCCCAGAAGTTCTGAACATTTTAAAGAGCATTCAGTAACATTATAAAGAGGTTATATCTATAGCTCTTGAAGTTAACGGTTTTGCAATTTTGAGGTCAAAATTGTATGCATTTTAAAGCATACACTCATTTGCAAAGCACGGCTCATGATGAGAACAGAAAGACAATTTTGTTCTATCTGCATATGTCAAGAATGAATGTTGCTTTGATTTAAATATTTGGAGATTCAAATAGATAGCTTTAATTTATAATGCATATCTTATAAGCCTGCTCTAGTTTGCTTAGTTACTTGTAAATTAAAACAAACAAGAAGTATCAGAAATAAACAAATAATCTGAGAGTACATGTAGCAAAACTTTGGTGAATAATTTTTCCCTCAAAACTTATGTGTTAAGACAGCCTCGTAACAACAACTGAAAATAGTGTAATAATGTTTTTCAGTGAACTTGCTAAAAAAAGTTTGACAAGTTTAGTGAAACAAATATTTAAAAGCTTATTTTTAGAGTTTATGGAAAAACTTAACTCTTTTTGCTATGAACCATGTAAAGGAGAATAATCCCTAACAGAGTGGCTGGAAATCTGGATGTGCTGGAATTATTAAGAAGGGTTAAATATATAAAAGTGCATTTAAATATATAAAGATATATAATAGTAACTTTCTTCAATATAATGCATTACTAAATGCAAATGCACTATATTTATAGACAGGGATACAGTCTGTAAAAATATTAATTGCTAAAATGTCTAAATATTCATTAAATAATAAATTTACAACAGATTACAGCAAAATGGTTTGGTCTAAGGCAAAACAATGGTTCATAATTCATCATTGCTACTTACTAGCTGTATTTCTGTGGTTAAGTTATTCAAACTAAAATTTAGTTTCTCATTTATCACTGAGAAATAATGATGACTTATTTCTATCTTTTCTATTTTTGTGCAGATTCATTTATACATGAATATATGAAAAAAATCATGTCATATAGAGAAAGCCCACAAATGTTTATATATTATAATTGTATTATTATATAATTTAAATATAAATGTTGTGTTTTAAGCAGCAAAATGTGGCTATTAACTTAGAGAATATTATAAATCTTAAACTTATTATTCTTCTCAAAGTAGAATTGGATATATTTATAGCAATCTACTTTTTTTTACTATTGCATTAGAATAAACATAAATACTTTCAAATGCAATATTTATATTAATCATCATATATTTAATTGAATTGTTTAATATCCATACAGTAAAATTAATGTTTAATCAATATAATAATTTTAATATATACTTAAAATAGAATTTAAATGTTAATTTCAAGCACTGTGAATTTCAAACAAATTATTTCGTATTTTTAAAAATTGTCTTACAATACTTAAATATATCCCACAAATCATTTTAAAGGACTATTCCTTAGATAAAAGGCTTCTATAATTCCTGTGAGGAACATAATAGTAAATTATTTGAGAATAAGACAGTTACGTAATTTTTTGATTTCCTTAAATTATAATCTTGTTTTCTTAATGTGTTTTTTTTCCTAAAGTTATGGATATTTTGTTACATTGTTAACCAAAGATCTATAGGCAATATTTTACATGAAGAACATATAAGCTTCTACTCTGATAAGTTTTTCAAGTCTAGGAAGAAATACCTGAAATGATGTTTCTTAATTTTGTTGAATTCCTTAATGGATAAACATCAACTGCAAACTAACTTTAATGAGCTTTCTTCCAAAAACCTCTATAAATAACCTGCATTTTATCATTATTCTAAAAGTCAGGTATTAATCATATCTTGCTAAATTATCTAATATATTTTAGTTGGTAAAAAAGGGTCTAATCTGTTAAACTTCTCTTAAAATTTTGCTAATGATTTGCTGACACAATTAGATGAGTTAGTCACATTTCAGTTGCATCTACAACTAGACCAAGTAATGAAAATGTGTTATTAGAAAGAGTGGTTCCCAGTTAAATATAATTATTAATGCATACAATCAACATTTACTTGGAAAGAGGTCAAACAATGCAGAGTGGAAGGGCAGAGGAGGAAAGGAACACTGGGGTAAATATTCTTTTAAAATGTGTTGTCCCTAGAAATGCCCCCTTTACCCTAAACATACGTATCACACACTCAACCGCAATAGCTCTTCATATTTTGTTGGAATCACATTATACAGCAGGCTCTTCAGCATGACTCAAATGTATTCATTGTACAAAGGAAGCTAAGCTACAGAGTGTAGGGGGTGGAAAATGCTTATAACATTGCCTGATACATAGGAATCTGCTCTGAGATGTGTTCTTATAAATTCAGTTTTCTATATTTCCAGTAATGTAGAATCCCACAGAAACAGTACCATTTGTCTATCAGCATTCCAGGAACTGGCCCAACTTATCCACTGTCTAGTCTCTACCTGGGTTTTATTATAAAGAAACAAAAGATAAATATTGTTCTATGTGCACTTGACACTAGTTTATGGTTATGAATTAGAGTGATGATAAAAATCCTATAAGTTATGTTACATAATTTTACAGAAGTAATAATTATTTTCCACATTTTAAATGTTAAACAAATGGTCCAAATGTACATAGCTATTTATTAGTCTAAAAATGTTATTAGAAATACATATGAATCCACAGTTCATGCTGCATATTTAAGGAGGATTCAAATGATTCCAAATGGCTCCAATAAATAGCAAATACTGTCATCTACATTATATAGGAAATTAAAGCCACAGATAAACTATTCCAGAAACTGTTCTCAACATATAAACTTTCAGTCAAGAGCCCTTACAGCAATCTATAATATTCTGTAGCTAAAGGCGTTCCTTTTCCCCCACTCACTTTATCTTAAGAAGTGTCCTCCAAACTGCCTCTCTTAGTATTGGCACTGTGGATGTAGATGTTTACACAGCTAAAACAGACATTGCTGAAATCTGCTTTAAATATTTAGACCTAAACCATTCCAACTAGACTTACCTATTCAAACATGAAACAATACAAATTCCAATCTATTCATTGAAAAAAAAAATAAACCTAACATCAGAGTGATGGAGTTTTCAGGAAGTTACATTTAGTCCACTATTTAAAGATGAACATAAACTAAGTATGCCAAAGATGATAATAAAAACATTCCAGGTAGAAGTAACAGGTTTTAAAATATTCTATGATGGAAGACTTAGCAATTGAGAGAAGCTCAGTGTGACTAAAGTAGAGTGGACGAAGGGAAATGACATGCATGACAAGGTCAATAGTGGCCAGATCTCTAGGTACTTAAGGGATATGTAATTTTTCATTTAGCGTCTCCACTGAGAGCCAGAAGAAATTAGATATAGTTTTCCTCTTGAAAGTGAAGTAAAATATATATAGTTGACATGGCCCTGCTCTCATGAGTTCGATCTAATGGGGAAGATAAATATCATTTAAGTAATCATAGTCAATATGAAATGACAGTGCTAGAATTTCTCTGAGAGACTGATGTTGAGTGCTATGACAGTTAATGGAGAGATTTGACCCAGTCAGAGAGATCAAGACGGTTCTTCAGAAGAGGTTCAGCTTGAGATGAGAGCTAAATGATGAGCCACCAACAGAAACAGGAATGATGTGAATCACAAGCTTGCACATACAGCCTGGAGAATAACCTTTGGGGGAAACTACTTCTAATATATGTGGAGAATACTTAGAGCAGGGTCAAGAGCAGATGTGGATGATAAATATTCAGACTATTACCCTAGCTCAGGTGAAAAACAATAATAACTTTCATCAGGATGTTGGCAACCAAGTGTGGAGGACTGGCTAATTTTGAGATAGACTGAAGATGTAAAAAAAAATCTGACTTATGAATTCATGTGGAAAGTAAACAAGAAAAACAAGAATATTCTTTAATTTCATGATTAAACAATAGAGCGCAGGGGGCTTCCCAGACAAGTCTCTTTCCCCATAACTATAATCCTTTATGCTCCACTAACAAGGGAGTTTTGACTTTATACTTTCCCACTTCTTTTTGGTATATTACTTGGCCAGCCCCCTAGGTGGCAGCAATAAATAGTTGCATAATTAGACCTCAGAATTGACTTCACATTTTTTTGGTTCCATAAGAATTTCTGAATTTACATATTAAAACTACAATGCAGTTAGCATACCTATTTAAATTAAATCATAAGTACAAATATTTTTTTCTTGGAGATTTCTAGGGATAAATATATGAACTGAATAATTCCTAGTATAGTAATTTCCCCAAATACTCGAGTGGATCTAATTCAATAGAGCATAATCTAAACCATATTAAAGCACCCCCCACTAAGTAATTGTGCTGTTCTGTGATTAGTCATTAACTAGAAAACATAGAAAGACATTTATGAAATATCTTATTCTTAAATGCCTTCATTCATAGTGAAGTATGAAAATCATCTCACTCTATAGTTCTACTCAGGTACAATCAGGTACAAAAAAGGCAGTTTTCCTTTTTTATGTCCAGTAACCTCTGGGTATAACAACAACAATCCGTCACAGTCTGTTTTCTAAACCCAAGCCTCTCTTTCAACTCTAGGAATCTATTTTCAGAGAATACCAAATGCAAGGGCTGTTAATGGAGGCGCATCATCCCTTAGTAACAAATACAGCAGAAATAGCTCCTTGCTTAGCCAAATTCTTGGTTTCTGTATTGGTATTGATTTTTCTTTCATGCAGCACATTATAGCCCCAGGTGATACTTGGCTGTCAACAATGATGACTTATTTGCTTCCTAAGTGGTTCTCCCTATCCTTCAACCTCCTACAAGTTCATGCATTATCTCTTCCCTGCATTCTTCTCTTCTCTAGCCTCAGTGATTAAGGCACAAAAGATTGGTTGACTATCTCTATTCTTTTATGTCCCTATAGTTATGCATTATTGCAGAATAATTTACTTTTTATAGCTTCCTTCTTTTTAATTTTGCAAATTCAATGTAGATAACACATAAAATGAAAAAGGAGCATCAGCTTTTCTTTTCTCTATGCATCCTCCAGTATAAACCTAAATAGCCTCAATGCAAAAAGATGTATCACACTGGATAGGAAAAGGTCACACACTTATAATAAGAATGGTAAAGGTATTCTCAAATATTACCATGAAGAACTGTTATATCGCTACATAATATATTAAATCACTGTTCACCAATTATGCTAACTTTCATTAAGACCCACAGGGTCATGCTTCTTGGACCTAAGACCTACTGTTAGAATCAATTCTACTTTTGAGTTCTTAGTCAATTCAATCTAATCAGTGGATACAGGAAGAGATGAGGAAGGGGAGGGAGCAAACAGGGTAAAAGGGAATCATTGTATAGTGGAGGAAAAGGAAAGAGTAGCGAATCTACTGTATTACATACAGATGTAGCTTTATTCTCATGTATACCTTAAACCTAGTTAATGTTATAATGCAATATTCCCTCATTCAAATTAATTAAAATAAAACCAAAAAATAACTAGAAAGAAAACGAAAACATAATTTGGCTACCATGAGCATTAGGATAAAATATGTGACCTATCTGTAGCAGTAGGTAGGTGGAAATGATTTTCAAAAGAGGAATATTTAACATAGGCTATAAAATGAGAAACTTGGAGGGGACATCTGACTATTTATGCCAGGCTCACTTTAGAATACTTATTTTCTAGCTCCTTGTTTCCATATCCCACTCTGTATTCAAATTTAATAACTTTGTATCTGTTAGGTTAATGATTGTCTAACAACTCATTCTGAAAATGTAAGAATCATTAACTTTTTCTTCTGCTTTTGGGCTTTCAACCTGTTCCAATACTTTCTTGAATCCTATGCTGTGGCCCTTCCTTTAATAAGTTCCTTGTTCCAAGGTTATTATATTTTTTTTATATCTTAAACAACTGATTAAAATATTTTGCAAAATGTTTGATGTCCATTTGCATTTCTCCTGACTAAATATGTTTGTTTTGCTATAATAGCACTATTCAAGGTTATCATTATTTTTAATTCTTATTTGGTAGATGCGAAAGGTACAATTTTTTTTAAGTATTTCACTTGTTTTTTAATTAGCCAAATCGAAACATATCTTATATTTAATTGCATTTAGATTTAACCTATTAAAAATTGTAAAATAAAAACTCTGAAAGTTATTATATAGATTCGCCTTCAAAGACAAAAAATATTTTTGCAGCTCTAATATTATATAATGATATAACATTTTTGCACTTTATCTCTTCCCCTAATTTAGTAAGCAATGAATATATTATTTTCAAATAAATATAATGTCAAGCAACTAAAAACATTCATGTGGAAATTCTTTAAAAATCTTATTTTCTTAAAGAATTTAGTTTCTTACATGTTAAGAATTTCTCTGTTTTTTTATTAAGAGAATTGATTCTACTTAATTTGTTTAAAATATTTAGAATAGTCATTTATTCAGTTGAATAAAAATGAAATTAAGTGACAAAGATCAGCAGGAGGGTCTATTAAAAGTTAGTGAGCAGATCTCCCTCTCTCTCTGGGCTTTCATTAGGAAAACAAGGGAGAGAGAAGACCCTTCAGCAACAGAGAACTATGTTTAACTGTGTTACAGTGGGAATCCATTGCAGAGAATAGAAAAAGCGTTAATGATGATTCCGTAAGACAGGGCAAGGAAAAAGATGCCTTTGTTGTTCTGTTTGAGTAGGACTATATATCTATCTTGAAGTCTTGTCTTTTGTTCTATGACCAAGGTCTCTGTGGGTTTGAGTCAAACTTACTTTGTCTCTTTCTGATAAGTGCTTTCTTTCATTTGGATCATATTCTAGATGACATAGGTGGAAATCACTGATTAATTAATGTACCATAGAGCTTAATAAGGATTGGCTGAGCAGATTCATCTAGCTTTCCGTGTGTAAATAAAGTTTTGAGAGTGTAAAACGTCCAGGTAGTGAGAAAATCAAGATAAGAGACCTGCTAAAAGGAAATAACAGGATTACCACCCTCCCTGGTTTGGCCAGGATCCTCCTGGTTTAGCAGAACTGTCCTGGTGGCCCCCTGATTTGAAATTCTTCCTGGTTTCAGTCATAATTTGCTAAAACTTTATCTGGGCAAATGCAGACCCCACAAACTAGTTCCAAATTGCCCCCAAAGGGTGCAGGTTTCCCCAACGGGGGTGTGACACTCCCTCATCCCACTCCTGAAGACACAAACACACACTTCTACACCCAGAAACAATCAATATGTTCATATTTACTATGAAGACTGTCTGTTTTTTAGAGAATGTAAAGGGTGTGCCCTGGTGGAGCAGAGGTTAGGTCAATCACCTCCAAAGGATCAAGCCACATGCCCCAGGGTATGAGAGTCCTGTGTAGGGGTGGGGGGAGGGGGGGTGGAAGGAGGATAACCAGTGTGAGCAACCAACCATAAAGTGATAATCCTGCCTCTTCCTCCTCTCTCTTCCAGCCTGCCTGTCTACTTGCCTTGCTAATACCTGCACCTTTCTTTAGGGAAAAAAAAAACAGATGTAAAGAAATCCTGTGTAATCTGTCCAATGTCACCAGCAAAGGGGAAGTAAAGAACATGTCTTTTTTGGCAAAAAACATTGTTTCACAGAAAGGACCCTGAGAACCAGATGGAAGTAATCTTTTTAAAAGATATTTACATATGTAAAGGACAAATCTCTTTGCAAGGGTGTTTCCTTCAGCAAAAAGAAGACCTAATTTCTTTAATTTATCATGGAGAAAGCAGGACCTTAATCTGCATAAAGGTCCTACCTTTGTGTACATATAGCTGACCTTCCCCCTTGACAGAATCCTTTGACTCAGTAAGATATTTAAAGTAAAATGTAAAACCACTGGTGAGTCACTCAGTTTGTCTGGGTCTCCTCCATGTATCCAGGAGTATACATGCTATCATGAAACCTCTATTTTTTTCTCTTAAAAAATTCTAAGATTCATTTGATTGTTCATCCAGTCTGTGAAGAACCTTGAAGAAAGGGAAGACCTTGCTCCAATAGAAGCAATTAAATTAAATATTTAGAGGGCCTAGCTGCACAAATTTAGAAACAGTTGACAGTTTACTGAAATTATTTTAAATACCTCTTCCATTTATATTTATCCTGTCATTTTAGATACTAAAATTATATATGAAAATCTATTAATTATAGTGACATTGTATTCTTTATTACATAGATATCTTTTAATGTTTATTTTGAAACTATTTTATATTCATATATATTCATATTATAATATACAGAAATGTTCTAATAGAAACTGAGTTGTTTATAGCAACATGATTTTCTTAATATATAAGAAAATAATCAATAGAAATTCATCTTTATTCAGCATGAACTATATTTTTATTTAAAGGTAAAATTACCTGACATTTAAGAGAGGGCCTATTAGACTCAAAAGGTTTTTTTGATTACTGCCCATCTAGCAGAGGTTTTAATCTTTGCACCTTACATTTCACTTCTAGAAAACAAAATTACTTTTGAATAGGCTTTTCAATTTCAAAGACTTCAAGAAAACAGAAGCCTGATAAAGGTCTACCAGAAGATCAAACGGGAGCTGTCCATGATTAAAATAGCATTTTAAGTTACCTATGGAGAGATTAAACCACACTTATAGTGATGGCTTTAGAACCTTTCAAAGATGAAAAAGAAACTTTTTACGAAAAGGTTAATATACATTTTTAATTTAGAAAAACCGGAGTTATTTCACAGAGAAAAAATAATTAAGTACTCTTATTGAGTAAAACATTTTGTAAACCACAGGAGGAAATGATCAGCAGAAGAATATTAAATAAAGTTACACTAACAATAATAAAATTAAAATGAAAATAAAAGCACGACTGTATTACGTCTACTGTCTTAACACTTATTGTTTATGTTGTGATCTACTGATTATTCTATAAGTTGTTCTCTTCTTGAGTAGGGCATGCTGTGGAATGCAGAGGAAACATCATCCAATAACATGTCTAAAAACATTTCAGAGTTCTAAAGAGACTTAGACCTTAAATCTTCTTCTACTTGACTCTTAAGGTGAGTCTAAGAATACAAGTCAGGCCTGAACATTTTCAAAGACGAGTCAAAAAGCCTTAACCATTTCCCACAGTAGTCAGGGCAACAAGAAATATAAAAACAAAAATAAACAGTATTGAGTGACCTGATTGTTGCACCTGTTATTTCACCATAAATAATAGCATGGAACTAAATACCAGTTGCTTTTTAAATAGTACACTTGTTTCTCCTACAGACACAATGAAAGAGGTGAATTCTTAGGACAAGAAAATGTTATATGATAACAATTATAGGTGTTAGACTGCAAGGCTTCTATTTAAAGGGGAAAGAAAACCCTGATATATTCTAACATCATTATTCTTAGATTCCATATTTGTGAATATACTCTGGTTGAGTCTCCCAAAAATGTTCAGATAGATTTGTGCCAAGATAGCTAGAGCAGACTTTTTTTTTCAATAGGCCCCTTTGTGTGTGGCGTTCAGTGATAACTGAGGTCCTGTGGGCCTACAGAGAAGTTGAGACCATTACCATAATAATCAAGACCACTTAGATACAGAGTCAGAGCAATAAACAACCTTTTTTATTCCAGAGAAATCTCGCTCAAGGCACGGTAATGGGTAACTACGTAGAAGTAAGTTTCGTAAAGTCAGCCACTCATGAAAACCTTTGACACTCCACATCTGTTCCTCACTCCTCAGCATAAGATATAATTCTTCAGTCTGTCCCATTGACTTTAAAACTGACAGCCATATAAATTCTCTCTACTTATCATTAAAATTGGTCCTTTCTCCTGCTAATCCTGTCAGCTAAGATCAAACAAGGTGGTGCTCTGAATTTTGTTGTGTCAGCTTTCATACTGTAACAGGTGTCCTTTTCATGGTCTATTTAGTATTCATTTTCTTTGTATTTGCGTGATTCTTTTTGATGATTTCACTCTTTAACATGGTGCCTGATCAAAGTGCTGAGGGACTCTAAATTATTTTTCTAAGCATGAGAGAGCTGTGATATGCCTGATGGAGATAGTAGGTGTATTTTATATGATACATTCAGGCATAGTTATAGTGCTGTTGGCAGGGAGTTTAATGTTAGTGAGTAAAAATATGTATTAAATTAGATGTCTTTAAGTGGAATGACATGTCAAGCAATGTTGTCTACAGATCCGTTTTGAAAGTTTATTGAACCAAATCTGCAGGAAACTAAACCAAAGAGTTCAGGATTCACTGATTCATAAGTTAATAATGAATCAAACTTGATAAAACATAATTTTTAAAAATAAAAAATTAACTGTTACATGGATTTAGATAGGAATTCATTTTCTCAGTTCTGGAGGCCAAAGACCAAGATCAAGATATAAGCCAATTTGTATTTTTCCTGAGGTCTGCATGCTTGGCTTGCAGATGAGGCCTTTATGTGGCCTTACCTCTATGTACATGCATCCTTGGTGTCTCTTTGTATAATCAAATATCTTCTTCTAAGGACATCAGTCAGACTGGAATAGGACCCATCCTACTTACTTTAACCTCATCACTTCTTTATGAGAAAGTTCTAGTGCTATTTTTAGAGTAATTATTATTTCAAAGACATTATTTTACTTAAAAATTGCTATTCTTGGTTGCATATCTATAAGTGTCTTTGAATTGCAATACTCAAGAATAGAACTCTGTGGATAATAATACCATTGTTAACTTGTATTTTTATGGATATATATACATATAATTAGAATTATCTAAGCTATAGTTTCGTTTAATTAAGTCTTTTGCATAATTTCTGCTTTGATAATTTTCATACATTCAAAACTAGGTCTGGGAAATAAAATAAAAACAACACTTTTTTTCCTTTTTTTTTTAAAGGAAAGGTCCAGATAGGAATGAAGGTGAGTAGGCAAGCAGGCAGGAAGAGAAGGAAAAAGTGCTTTACTTTTATTTAGTTGTTCACACTGGTTGTTTCCCACCCCCAGAATTGAGATTCAAACCAACCCGGGTGCACCAACAATATTCTTTAATCCTTAACTTCTATCAAATTTCTAGGCTCTTAGCCCACATAACTTCTTTTTTTTTTTTTTTTAATAAAATCTTTTATAGACCTCAAATTAGCTTACATGTTCTGACACAAGCATTTTGATTTTCCGCATGTATTACAAATCTCTCTCAAATTTTTGAGCGTAAATTCTATTGAAAGTGGCATTCTTTGAACTACTGAGTTTGACATCGTTTTCCTCTAACTGTTGTCGCCAATGTATCATTATGATTTAAAGGTCAAAATCTTGAACAGAGTGACTTTCTCCTATTTTTTTCCCTAGAATTCCGAGGATTTTAATTATATTTGACTTGAGTTTACATATTTTCATTTAGAGTACTTTTACTTGAGGAATACAGGTTCATAGTTCTCAAATTTTTTGAAGTATACAATTTACATCAGAACTGACCTCTTGAGCCCTAGACTTTTCTTCTCTACCAAGCTTATTCCCTAAATGATACTCAAATATTTGAAATGGTCAGATTTTTATTTTTAACTATTTAACTTTTCTCCATTTAATAATCAGTAAAACTATGAATGTACTAATCAATGAGAATCTCTTTCAACAGAGATAAACTAATTCTGATACTAGAAATTAGTGTTTATCATATCCTTGTAAAAGTCAATATTCTTCTCTATTTCTAGAGTAATCTTTTTAATCTCAACTACTAACATACTAATCTAACTCTGAATGTTGTAAAAATTATCTATATATAGATCTAGCTATATATCTATCAACCTATTTATCTATCTAATCTATAATATGAATCAACTAAGTAATCTGGTTATCATCCACCAAGTGCCATTTTGGCATGATCTAGTATTAGGGTGATTTGATTTTATAAAATAATGATAGAATCTATTTTAAATGGCCCCAATACAGGGTAAAGTTCCTTCCTTCAAACTGAAGTATTTGTGTGACATCTGAACAGAAGGGCAAACAATATCAGTGGTCAAATCAGTTCTGGATTTAAAAGTCTATCAAACTGTTTAATAATAAAAAGATACAAGTTTAAAATGGGACAAAAGCATTCCACTCTTTTCTAGGTATTGTCAAGAAGTAGGGCATTGAGGCTACAGTTTCTAAGCAAACTACTGAGTTTTTCCAGGGCAAGGATTAAGAATTTTTAAAATTGTTTCAATTTGTTGCAATAAAATAAGCCTAAAAAGAAAATCTGGATATATCTCCCTGTTGATATGATATTGACACATAAATAACACTAAGACATCTAATCTGAGCCTATAAATGTTCCACCTTAATTTTAAAATTGTTTACTTAATTTTTTAATATCAGGATAACCAGAGTAACACTAGCTAACAGCTAGCATAGGGAAAAAACATCACATTGCTGTAAAAATAGTGTCTGAGATTCTAGTTTACATATTTAGCATTTAATTCTGTCAAGAAATTTATTTTTAAATGACATAATAAAATGGAACAAATATGTTATGATGAATATAAAAAGTGACATTGATTCTTCTCTACCCACTGCTGGTGATACAGATACCTATGAATCCAATTATTTAAGCTGCCCTAAGGAAAAGGAAGTCTTTGAATAACTTACAGTGATTTATTTGCTTCACAAAACACTACTTTACTCTTCTAAATACTTAAATTATGCTATGTCTTTAACCTTTAAAATAGTATAAATCCAAATTATCTCAGAAGCCAAGATTCTTTGATTTTTATAAATTCATAGGAAAAATGCGTCAATGCCCAGTACTACAGAAAATTTTGGCACTGATTTAGTAGGTTAAATAACTTTTTCTCTGAGGGCTTAGAGATGCAGGGTTTTAACATTTTGAGGCAGTACTTAGCACACAGTAAATACTCAGTAAGGTTAAATTCTATCATTATTGTAGTTTTTATTAGTTTTGTTGTTTTTCTTAAATTTATGAGAATAGAAATAGAATACTAACCTAATTTTTCAGTCTATTCAATCAACTATGCCCCTTCCTCCTCACCACCATTAGCCTCTCTTCCAGGCATATCAGAACTATTTGTCATTGTCCAATGAAGTTTTAAAAAGTAGGAAAAACATTTGAGATAAACTCTGAGATTCCTGTTAATATGTGTTTATTTCACTTTTTTTCCCCTCTGAATTCTACTTGCTTTTTAATCATGTCTGGAGGGCATCTAATATGTCTGGGTTTTAAGAGAACCCAATCCATCACAGTCCCTGAGATTGACTTGCTCATGTCTATCCTTCATACATATATTTGAAGACTGGCTTTGATAAAATCAATACCTCCTCCCTTTTGACAATCACAAATTCAGAAATAAAGTCTAAAGACGCATGTGAATAAGAATGTACTGAATTGTCAAACACATGAACATACTCACCAAATTTATACTGACATATCTTTGAAAGATATATCAATGAAATTTTCTTTCTGGGTCTTGTTAATCTTCCTTTTTTTAACACCCTCAGTTATTGTTTTAAATTATGCTATGAAGTCGTTATCATCCACTTTCTCATTCTTGTATTCACTTATTTATTAAAATGATGAGACTTATTAATACTAATATTAATGAATATTTAGCTAATATAATAACTCAGGAGAGAATGATTATACATACTACTTGATCTCATGGTTTACCTTACGTGGAAAAAATACTAAAAATGAGGGCAGAAATAAATATAATAATTAGTGGGGAAGTAATTACTACAAAAATAATATTTTATGTGATAATATAATGAGGAAACCTAAGGGATTCTAAGGAATGCTTCTCTGAGGGGTGATATTTAAACTGAAACTACAATATTGACTATCATTAGTCCAACAAATATGGATAGAACAGTAATCATTAAGTGAGGAATGGAATGTCTGAGTGTTTCCAAGTAGAAAAGTTCTGGTCTCTTTGAGTAAATAGACAGAAAACCAATATGTAAAAAAGGACGGAGGAGAATATTGGTTGATAAAATTGGAGAAGTAAGTTATGGTCTATTCCAACCCTGATAGAATCTGACCAACATCATTATTTCACAGATACAAAGGAACCATGGAACCCCTAAATTCCCTGTCACACATAAAATTCATGCCCATCATTATTTCATTTCTGATCTCAAAGGATAACTCCCCCTGCCTTTGATCAAAGCTAAGTCATTCTCTACTTCTTTTCTTTCTTTGGAACTGGACTTAATACATTCTCTGAACTCATTTTTATTTCCTCAAGTTTTCCATTACTTCTTTCTCTAAATCTATCCTTTAAAAAGTTTGCACAGGACCACCAACTTTGAAACAATGCCTATCTGGCTAACACTTTTAAGATAACAGGAGATTCATTGCTGTACTGAAATAGTTAACCATAATTATAACCAGTGGTGTACTAGAGCTAGCTCTTAGAAAAACCAATCTTGACCACATCTTCCCAACTAAGCTTTCAGTCATGTCATACTGATAGCTTGAAATAGGCCATGATGGAAGTAGCTGCTTCAAGGACAAAACAGAAACAACAAAATCAGTTGGTTCCACCACTTACCCTCCTTTCCTCCACAGAGAGAGCAGCTGTTAAGCATTTACTAGCTCAGTACTGATTATGATAGAACACTTTCTTAACTTTAAAATAACTTTGAGTGTTAAGGGAAGCATTCTAAGCAATACCTTACCCAATTAGTTTTTTACATTCATTGAGCTCTTTTATATAGTAGTGAGGTGAAGCATATCTTAATTTTGCCTCATATTTTGATATCCCTCTCTGAGATTCATCTAGTCTTACCTGACTGGAGGTTTATAACATGACCCTCCAGTGTTCTCTGTGATAATAGTTTCTATTACCTTGATTTATTATCTGTCAATGTATGTAAATACAGTAATTTACATTTGAAGAAGAATTTTGTTTAAAAAAAAAAAGGTATAGGGTATAACAAACTAAGTGAGAAATATGTACTTTGGTATTTATACTGTCATTTTTCTCCATTAAACCTCTTAAACACCTTATCAATAGTCATTATCACTGAATAATTTAGCAATCGTTTATTTCTTAATGCACCACAATTAGACTTTCCCCTATTTCTAAAGTGAGTATTAATTCTGAAATTTTGATTTCAAAAATGTGCTTCTTTTTTCACTAGCTTCTATTCTTTCAAGTGGTCCATTCAAGTATGCCTGATGGCAACCCATGGAGATCATAAACTCTTGATCTACCAATATTATAATAATCCACAAATGTCTTTGATTTCACTTAATACTTCTTTTATATCAAGATCTGCCTCTACTTACAAAACATACCAGCAGATGCACATCATCCATGAAGAATTCATGACAATTCTGTCTCCAAGATACCTATGGGGGCAAAATCATGCTATGTGTTTACCAAAATTTTCATCCTTCTTTGAATACACTGAAAATCTATGTCACTCACTACACGGTATTCTTATGGGTTGTAAGACTGAATGCTGACTCATAAAACAAGGGTGGACGCGATGATGCCTCTTGCAAACTTATTTTCCACAATGCATCAAATTTTATACCCAATCTCAGGTAGAATATAAATACACTTATAAAGGCTCCTTATTGGATATAATTTATGAGTCTTCTAGGAACTCTGTTTAAATAAGCATATTAATTGCTCAGTAAAAATAAATAAACTTTTTCTTCATTGAGTCAGTATGTCTTGAATATTTATTATAGTGGTAAACACAGAATTCAGTCATCTGAAAAGGTACCACTGTACCAAAAGTAAATTATATGACATCGACTTAGCTGTATGGTGGCTTCAGTGATGACACTGATACTAATGACCAAAAAGGGCTATTGTCAACAGCAAGATGTTTGATAAAACTCTTACCACCAGGAAAGCCCTGGAGGAGTAACAGTTGGGTCAGTTTCCTCCAAAGGAGCTGATACCCTTGGGTTTGAGCCTTGCAGTCTGTGGGGAAACAATCAGTGTGAATGACAAAGTGAAAATAAAATAGAACACTTCTTCTTTCTCCTTCCTCCTACCTTCCTACCTGCCTGGTCACCTTCATCCCTATTTGCACCTTTCCTTTAAAACAAAACAAAAACAAAAACAAAAACAACCCTCACCTACAGCCATTGTGTCTAGGGAAGAGATAGGAAGGCAATCCTCAAAAGTCCGTTTATCAATTGGCTGTTATTGGTTCTATTTGAACAGACAGAGATGATCCAAAGGAAGAACAGATCAGTGTGTATGCAGAAATATAATGGAACAGTAAGTGAGTTCAAATATTCAGAGCCTTACAGGGTTAACTTAGGTGACAGGTAACAAATTGCAAAAAGCAGTGGTTGTGATTTAGAAGAGATTTTAGTGACTAGGGCTCAAGAAAATATTTCAGTAAAATAAAACAACGCAGGCAAAAGGTCAGGTTCAGAATAAGGTCTGCATCCCTATTCTTCCATACAGTCTCAGAATAGTCACCATTAACTTGGAGAGAACTGTGAAAGTAATGAAGCAGGACTGAGAAAAATGTCTGGGAAAGAAAGTAGAGGGTGATTACTAGCTCGCAGAGCTGATTGAAATGGAATAAATCAGATGCCTACTCAGTTTCTGAAGAAATTATGTTGACAATAAGAAGCCATAGTCCTGGACTCAGAAAAGCTTTTGACTCTTTCAGGCAAAAATACAATCACTATTTCCTATCTTTCTGCCTTGTCCAAGCAGGAACTGGGTTCTGAAAACTATAGTCTCTCAGAAGAGTTTATTCTTCAATTCCAATTTCAGCTATGTTTTAAGAGATTTAAAAAAAAAAAAAAAAGTAGAAGAAATTTCCAGAAGGAAGAGAAAACAGTTCCTGAGAAAATAATAAAAGGACTCTTTCCCCATATGGATGTTAAGGACATATTCAGAGACTCTTCGAGCATCCAATATGGAAAGAAACCCTCAAAGGAGATGCATGTAGAAGTGTTATGTAGAAAATTCACTTAGGATATTTTCTCAAGAAATAGACCATGTTATATTAACCACAGATATTGGGCAGCAATTTGTTATAGCAGATGTGTTGTACTGTCTAGATCATTTTTCCTAGACCAATTGAAACACCCGTTCCCCTACTTTGTAAGTACTTTTTTGCTGACAACTTCAGAGATACTCCTTCTTGTAAATTGAATTTCCAAAGACACTTCTTTATCCAAGATGAAGCTTCCTTCTCAGGGAAGCCCATATCTAAGCTACAAGTTTATAGTCAAGGATACAATGTGACATTTCCACTGTCTCCATTTGGACAACTTCAAAGGGCTGTCTAGGTCCAGTGTGACTACGAAATTGTCTGGGGCTTCTGTGGAAACTATATCACAGTCTCAAATCCTCTCTCTGCCCACTTTTATTTTCTTTACTCCTCAAATTATTATTCTCAGTGAGCATCTCAAAAAACTGCCTGAATGTAAATCATCATTTCAAAATTTCCACAAAGGTAAATTGAACTAAGACAATAGCTTAAGGTATTTGTCTAACTTCTTTTTCCTTCTTTTAATAGATATCCCAAGTTTGCCATCTTCCCATCATGTCCATTGCTACCAACCTGATTCAAGCTGCTATTTTGCCACCTTTGACTGATTTTCTTTTATTCCCTCTTCAGACATATCTTCCTTCAGCCGAAGAGGCGGGTGGAGGTGGGGGGAGAACAGCTAATGCAAATCAAAACATTTAATTGCTTCCATTTAAAATGCATCGAAATTTTACATTTCATCTGTAATAAAATCTACTTTTGTTTCATGACCCAAGAATGATATAGTCCAGTCTTATCTTCTCAATCTTATTATCTCTATTCTTGATCACCTCCACTGTGCTTCTCTCACACTGGACTTTCATTAGACTCAAATTCAGTGTGATTTTCTTGCCTTAGGGAATTTTTATCTGCTACCTACTCAACTAGAGGATCTCTTCTTTCCCACTATATTTCTCATATTTAGTTTCTTTTCTTTAGGTCTCATCAGGGAGACTTTAGTGGCAATCCAACCTAATTGGATTCCCATCTTCAATTTTCTATGTTAGTTCCTTGTCTATTCCACTCATTGTTTTTATCTCCTGATCCAGTCCCATGTTTGCATATGCATATCCAAGGAGATGCTAACTACTGAACTGAAAGGGGCATTCACTGAAGTACCCATTCTAAGATTTTATAAATCATTATTACTAATGAGTTTACAAAGTCTAGTGCTACAGAGATTCAATGCAGTGAGAAATGTTTCCAGGGTGTAAAGACAGGGTGCTAGGTGACTACCTACCATGAGGAGGTAAAGTTGCCAGGATTTAAAACAAGTCACAGGGTTAGGACAGGGCTTAAAACAGGGTTAGGACAGTAAGTGACATCTAAATTGAGTTGGGAAAGAAGGGGAAGTAGGAGATGGCTTTGTTTTAGAAATATGTTTTAGATGGCCCCAAGCAAAGGAATTTAGACAAGGTCTAGAAATATCTATGAATAGATAATGACACCAAACAGGAAAGTAGAGGAAGAAGGAACTAGATACATGAACAAAAACCAATCTTTCAAACCCTGTTAAAAATATTGAACTTTTCCCTAAAGGCAATGGAAACCTATTATACAATTTTATAAGGAAATATAATATAATTGGATAGTAATTTAAGAATGTTCTTGTTACATTGCTGCTTTATGCAGAAAACAGATTGCATAGAGTGTTTTGTGTTGGTCTCAGCCTATCCATAGTAATGCTATCACCTAGAAAAGCTGGGAGGACACTCACTAGGGTCCAGGTAAGCTTCCAAAGACTCCTCCCCTTTTTAAACCAGTGTTACACCTGAGCTGACCTTGTAGTTCTTATTATGATTATAGTAAGTCATCAGAAGTTGTCATCAGTCAGAACCACAGACACTTAAACTTTTTTAAAAAATTAAAAATAAATACTAAAGGTTTATTCCTTATAAGACCTAGAAATTACACAGCATACATGGGCCCAAATAGTGAGGTAACAGGAAAATGTGAGTAGGGGGAGCTTGGGATTCTGCTTTTATTGGGGTCAAGGCTGGGGGAGTCTAGTATTTCATGGATTTACTCTTTATTGGTAAATTTAAAACCTAAGAGCAGGAATTTAAACCTGGAAAGAGGAAAAGTAAGTGGTTCAAATGGTCAGTTATTGAAAAAAAAGTCAAAATAAATCTCTAAAACAAAGCATCTCAGTGTGAGGGAGGAGGCCTGGCTCTTCAGTAGCTGTCTTGCTGGGAATATGTCTAGTCAAGACAGCCCACTTTTAAGTGGATACCCTGGCAATCAAAGCTTAAGCCCATTGTTTGCATTACTAAAAGAGGAAATTCCAATGTCACTATAGAATGGTAACAGAAACTACTGAAATAGCCAAAGACAGTTTCTTAAAATGACAGTTTGGAGGAGGAAGAAGGCAAATATAATTGGTATTTAAGAGATAATATCAATAAACGTGTGAGAATGAAAGAAGAAATGACATAATAATGACTCTCATGTTATGTTAGGGCAAAGCCTCCAGACCGCAAGAAGACTGACAGCCGGGCACTCAAAGGTAGAGAAAACAGCACTTTAATACAAGCACTGGTGTTGGCCCAGGGGTATCACTACCCAAAGCTGAGCAACAGTGGGTCTAGGGGAGCTCCTTTTATACTCTGAGGTAATGGTTCATCTTATTGGTTACAAGTGGTTTCCACTAGCAACTCACATCACTATGGACCACCGCAGAGCACAGAGGCAATGCTCCTTTGGTCCTTAGTCAAGGATAACAGGACAGAGCTGAGGTCTCCGTAGAACACGACGTAGGTACAGCCTCTGTATGATGGAAATTCCTGGCAGATTAAGTTTTACATTGGGGTCAGGGAAAAGGCTTTCTACCAGTTTGAGTTTGAACATTGTTTAGGATAATGGCGAATTTAATTTTATGTTACGTAAGGAATGGAGAAGACATATTTGCTTTTAAGATGCTACTGTATTTGAAGTGTTTATAGCCAATTGCAAATGGCAAAAACAGCTGGTTACAGTGGTCTAGAGTTCAGCGAAGAGTTTGAAATACTGATTTAAATGTCTGTGTCTAGGTTACCATGAAATCCATAGAAGAAAAGTAGACATGCTTGGATGAAAATGTAGAAATAAAAGGGGAAAAAAGAGAAAATTATTTGGATATATGACATAAGACGGAGATATGGGTAACTAAACTTTAAGAAGGAGTTAGATGAATAGGTACTAACAAAGAAGACTGAGAAAAGTAAGCATGAGAATATGGGAAAACAAAACAACACACTTGAACCATATTTATAACTGGAGTAAAAAGATTCCTGAAGTTATGAAACTCAATATTTTATTATTAATATGAACATCAAACCTGGGACTAGATACACAGATAGCTCTATGTAGACTGTCCAGCAGATTATGTCACATTTTGCATAACAATGGCTCTCCCTAAGAGCTCTGATTTGCACCTACTCTACAAGTTATCTTACAAAAAAGTTTGTTTTTAGATGCTTTGGCTCTGAATATTATCTTTAGATCAAGAGAGGAAAGTAGAGTGATTTAAAATAATATTACAGGAACCTTAAGGAATATTCAGTGTTTTTCATCAAGCAATGGAGTGAGGGGCACCTGCCTATTCAAAGTAATACATTCTTACTTGAGTCCTTCATAGAATTAGGCCAAATGTGTTTTGACTTCTACCTGTACAAGATCTTCTCACAAGGCCAAGGGGGTCTCAGGATTGTTTCTATCTAAAAAAGGGTATCATAGGATACATGTAATATAATGTCTTTAAAAAAAATGGATAGAGCAAACAGGTCAAGAGTTGGAGTCTAAAGGAAAGTGAGGTGTCCATTACATTTAGTGATGTGGAATTCAAGGTTATAATGAGAACGGTGAGTGGAGATAAAGGTCAGATGAGACTGTTAAGTAATGATGTGGGGATGAGTAATGCAAAAAAGTCAATATAGAAAGTATGGTCAACAAATTTGGCAGTTCAGAAGGATGTTGGATGGAGTAAAAAGAAAATCTATGATTTTGTCTGTGTGTAGAAAGGAGGGACAGACTTACAGGAATGTTGGTTAATTACGGTAATTAAAAAAAAATTTATCACTCATTAAGTTGTCTGGTCCCTCCACTAGTGCTTAGATTCCTGAAACAGGGTAAACTAGGCAATATATTGTCTTAAAGATGGCATCAAGGGAGCCAAAGGACAATTGTGAGTGGAAATGCAATGATAATATCAGGTCTGGGACTGCAGTGAGGAAGAATAATTCCTAATGTGAGCACATTTGGAACTTCTATTAAGTACTAGAATAAGGACAGTATAAAAATATGAGCTTCTTACTGTTAGGCTGGCCCAGAGGGACAGAGCGGCAGCCATATCCGGGAAAAAGGTGGCTGACGTCAGACTGAGGCATTGAAGCCCACACCTGGAATCACAGGACCAATCCCCAGTCGCGAGGTAGGAAGCCCGCGAAATTCTTATGCTTAAAGAGTGCGCTTCCCTTTGTTTGGCGCGACTTCCCAGGCCCGTTCTGCGGACCGGAGAACCTCGCCCGAGCCCTGGCTATTCGACTTTTTGTTTGATTGACTTTCTTTCCTTGCAGAGCCCAGAAAAAATCCTTTCACTTACAACTAAGAACATGAAGATTCAGTATCTGATCATTTCATTCAAAAATGTAAGTTGTACAAAGAATAAAATCTAGATCATCATGATAGAGGGATAGGTCAGAATTAGATGAGTCGCACCACACAGGCCCATTCCTGAGCACTGGAGGCCACAGCTTACCTCACTAACCCTGTGGAAAGATTCCTGCAATCTTCAATTTACCCAAGATGTTTTAACCAAGATAACAAGTGAAACAAGGAACTAGAGAAAAGTCATTTTTGCTGGGTTACTCTGTAAACCACAAAACCCTGATGTCCCTGCCTTCTAGATAATCCTCTGGCAGTGAAACAGAAACCTTAGACCCGCCCAGTAAGACCTTGGCTGGAGGGGTTTCTGTGAATCTGCTGAGACCTAGGAAGAAGTTAAGTTTCAAAGGAGATAGGTTAAGACGTTTAGGGTGTGACCTCTACTTATGCCAACTGACCTCTACTTTAGAATGTGATCTCTGCTTTTGTAAACCATTTATGCACATACCCTGGGACACCCAGAGAAAGAAAAAAAGAAAAACCTAAGTTATAAATACCCTGCATTATTTGGGTTGGGGCCGTATGATTTGAGTCTTTTTTACTCCATAAGGCCGCCAGCTGATAAACTCCCCCTAAATTCTATGCTGGTATATTTCTCTCTGATCTCCTTGGCTACTTTTCAACACAAGTATCCAGGAACCACAATAATGCCTGAGGCCACTTCATAGACCTGCAGAACTTGGAAAAATCCCCCTACTTCTTCTGCTTTTGAACTTCCTCCTGAATTCTATTCTCTTGCTAATTACAGACACTAGAAAGGGGGTCTTCCCAGAACCCCCTTCCCAAAAGTATAAATCCAACCAGCCTCCAGGCTGCAGGGCAACTCTCCCTGCCCAGGAGTCTCTGTCTCCTGCTTTGTTTTCTTTCTCCTCCATCTTCTCTAATAAACATAAAACTGCACTCTAACGTTTAAGAATTCCTTCTAGAACCATTTGCCACTGGACCCCAGAGCCCCCACATCAATCAGATCCTTTGTAGATGCTTAATAAGTGATTGTTGAGTGAAAGATTCATTATTTGATCCATTAGAAGACACTCTAGATCCTTTCCTTATATGACCCAGAGCAGGAAAATTAAAATTGAGAGGGGGGGTGGGGAATAATCAAAATATATATAATTACTGGAAGAGTTAAAAAAAAATATTTAAATACAGTCAGCCACAGTATGTTTGGGGGTTTGTCGGGATTCACTCCCGGAAACAGGGAAGAGGAGCTGGCATGGCCTAAGATCGAGAAACTCAGAGTGAGATGATAGAAAGTGGGGTCAGGGGGCCAACAGTCTTGCAGACTGAGGGCCCTGAATACTCTGCCCTCCACCTATTTATTGAGTTCATACACAGCACAGTATAAGCAACTTATACAAACATGGATTTGCTTATGCAGTCTTTTGTTTTCTAACTGCATAACTATCTATCCTGTTTTGGGTACTGAACAGTTACAGGAACACAGCCCCAGTGCTTTCCCATAGTGATGATCCAGGTCTGGTGTCCTTGATGTTTTGACAACTTCCACTTGGTCCTTGCTCTACTTTCTACCCATTCTGCTAACTCCCACTTTGTCCTTGCTCTATTTTCTGCCTCCTAAAGGGGTTTCTGAGTGGCTTTTCAATGTTGCAAAAGTTCATTCAAAGTCATCCAATTTTGTATCTAGTTTCTTATTGGTAGGTTCCCCGGAAGGTTTGGGGATTTCTTGGTTCTGGAGTGGGGAAGCAGTGACCTAGAAAATGCTCTGAATATCCGAAAGGTTATATTCAGTGGCTCCCTAAAAGAATGCACCAGCCCCTGGGGGAGAACTATTGACTTTTTATAGGAGGGTAGGGGTGGCTGCAGATCTTAAGGAGTATAGAAGGCAGGGTGGGCTTTCAGATCCAGGGTGTGGTACTGCTGGAACTCACTCAGATTTGGGATGAAGAGTCTGTTAAGAAATTCATTAAGATGTTAAAACAAAACATTAGTCAAAACAATGATGAGGATCATTATCAGAAAGCACCAAGAAAAGGGCCTAGGCCTAGGGTCAAAAGGCACTACCAGAGGAGACTGAGACTCAGGTCCCAGAGAGTCCTGCCCAAATGTCACATAATGAAGCTCCCAGCTCAAAATGGCATCACCCATGCCTTTTAGGAGCCCTTTTCCTATCACTTACAAAATTGCAAATGGAGCCGATATCAGAAAACAATCAGTCAGTGCCACATTCCATTTAAATTATTTTTACTTTTGGACACTGCTCTCTTTTATATTGTATACACTTGATTTTACCTATTTAGGTAAATAAGAAATATTAGCAATAATGTGAATTTGGCGCCAATAGATAATTAACATAAACTGTTAAGTATGAATGCTGGATTGGCAGGATTGGGAGTTTAACAATGCCCAGGGTGTCGAATCAACAATGTTTCACTTTGGCAGTAAAATGTACAGATGGATAAACAATCATTCTGCATTTTGGAATTTACAAACTGTGTAGATGAATTCACTGAGATTATCCTTTTATTTGATTATTCAAAAATAACAATAAAATAAACAAATCAAGTCAAACAGCAACAACAAAAAGACATCTAGTCTACAGAATTAAATTAGTGGTTATCAAAAGGGAAGGCAGCGGAGGTAGACAAATTAGGTAAAAGTGGTCTAAGACAACTGTCTTAGACTATAAAAGGTGATCTATACTTACTCCATATTGAAAAAGTTCCTCAAGAAAAATATATACAGGACATTGAGCTTCCAGTTAAGCTAATTTTATTTCAAAGTTTTAAGTCATAAATGGAAAGAAGGCAAAATGGAAGGGACATATAAAGTAAGACTGTAGCAAGAGGAGGAAAAGAAAAGATAGGGAAGAAAGAATGAGAGGATAAATTAAGTCAAGAGACAGAAGGAGAAAGAAGGGAGAAGGGGAAACAAGATAGTGGGAGGAAGAAGGGGTGTGTGTGTGTGTGTGTGTGTGTGTGTGTGTGTGTGTGTGTGTGTGTGCACGCGCTTTCCATATGATGCCTAAGGAGATATTAGAGTTCAGGGATTAAAAATTGTATGCTGAAGACTAACTGAAAACCTTCTATGACATTACTGGACCCAAGAGCTTACAAGATAGATATAAATCCCTGTATCTATATAAAGAAAATAGGAATCTTATCATAAACAAATGTCTGTCAGTTAGAGGCACTATCTCGTTTTGACTATTACTTCATATGCCACAATCATTCCAAATTGAGAGGTAAAAACTGGAATTTTCTAGTTAAAAGACCCTCAAGAGCATTCTCAGCATTCTATAACAAGCAATTGTACTTCTCTGCATAAAAGAAGTCCAGGAAAAATAGGTGGTATTATTAAATTATTAGGTATATCCATGTTTTATTTCAGTTATATAATCATGAGTCAAAACAGCTCTTTTCTACTCTTCAACTTGTTTCCATTTTGTTGTCAGGAAAACATGGACCTTTAGAAAAGAGGATTAAGCCACCTTTTAGTCTCTATGCTTTTACCCTGAAAATCAAATATATATTATGATGCGGTTTGGGTAACCCATCGTATGTTTAAATTGCATGTTGAGTTAAAGAGAGTGATCTACCCTCACCATAGTACACCCTTTTTTCTGTATATTTAATTCCTGTACATTTGGAGAGCATATCCTCCATATTTCCATTGACCTCACTTTGGAGGAAATTTAAAGAAGGAAGTTAGTGAGATGCTACACAACACCAGAGCTGTAGTTGGTCTTGAATTTGCAAATTGCACTCATAATCTTCCGCTTCCAAGAGCCATTCTAAATTCATCTTACATTCAGCTGTCAGATGATCTTGGTTGCTTAATTCTATCGTGACCAAACTTCATTCCAGAGGAATCTGAGCTTTTGATAATCATGACCTTCTAAAGCTAGTTATATTTGGTCAAGTAATAACAAGGAACCCCAAATGAATCACATGGATTCCAAACATGTTTCTCTCATCTCACAACTGGTAAAAGCCTTTCTGTTTCTTTCTGCTGATCAGAATCAATTCCCCAGTCAAGACGGTTATTCTTTTCTTAGTTGCTAATTCCCAGGAGAAAACACTCCAAAAATGTACTGAGACAATCATGTGATGATTAAAATGAATACATTGCCTTTGGTGAACAGGGCCTCTAACTGGGAAATACCTAGATTTGTGGAGAAAAGCAGTGAAACATACCCCAGTGGTTCACTGGAAGTGGTGATGGAGTTTCACCTGCTTTCATCCTCTGATTCCTGCCTACATAGATTCATCCTATTACCACACAGAAATTCTGAGTACATATACTGCATACTGAAAAATGGAGATTCATTCTTCCAAAATTTGCCTCTGAGATATTTTCACACTTGTAGATCATTCTAAACCACTATCAGGTAAACTAATAGTTGCTCTGTTTCACAGTATTAATTAACAAATCTAATAGTTATGGATACCTTCATAAGCTTTCTTTACCATAAAGTGAGTATTCTGGTTAGATAATCTTATTGTATGAAATTCTATATCTGTGGATCAGGCATTCTGTAAACCTCTGGAGAGTAGCATTAGTGGAGACTCTGCTACAGGAAAAGCAAATTCACAAGCAAAATAGGTATATATCCCTATAAGAATGAATTTCTGGCTTTTCCAAGCTGGAAGGGATCAATGTAGTCAATTTTCTATCAGATGTCCTGTTGATCTTCTTAAATGGTACTATATTGGGGTTTTAGTGTTGGCATGTTGGCCATTCAGAAGCAATAACAGCTGAATTGGTCTTGGTGATTTGGAATTTCTGCACCTAGGGTCAATTATGACCTCGATTTCTGCTACCAAGGAAACTACATTCATTCCTATGCCATTAAGCAATTCCTAAAGTAACCTATGATGCAGGTCTGTGTAATGTTAACTGGTCAAGTCATACTCGATCACTTTGCTCTCAGCATTTAATGAAAAAGAGACCTTTCTAAATCTTGCTTGATTGAAAATTATAAATGATTTTTCTTTTTAATTATAAGCCAAAAAACAATCCAAAACATTTTTATGAGACACATTGATCTTTATGTAGAGATAATCAGTCTAAAGAAATGATTCTCCTATTGCTTCAATTCTTATCACACAATTTGTTGTTTAAATAAATGTCTTACTTCAGGAAGCATTAGGTGACATCAAATTCCCCAAGAGCAACATACGAGTCAAAGTAAAAATGAAGCAGCAGCTTTAAAAGACTCAAGAAAAGACAGTATAAACTAAGGAATTATAACAATGAGCCTTAAAAAGCTCAAAGTTTTAGTAAAATTATTTAGAATATGCAATAACTCAAGAAATAATATACATACACGCACTTCCAAAATAATTTGTGGGAGATTGAAGTTCATCTAGTTAAAAGAAAACTGGGAAAAGTTTAGCAAACAAACTGATGGAAGCATTAAATATGTTTAATTGGAAAGATTAAAATAAAGATGTGGATATGGGTGTAACAGTAGTATGTAACTATTTTATGTCTTGACAACACAGAAATGGTACATCCGAATAAAAAAGGAGAGAGAAAAAGAAAAAAAAACAGGACATAGACAAGGTCCATTAACTGGTGGAGGTGCTAGGTATGAGAACTGACAGACTCCATTGTAAAATTAGGTAAGAAAAATGATCTCTATGAAAATTGTAAATGCAAAGGTCACTGCTAAAAATAATAATAAAAACCTCCCTACAAGTTCAAAAATAAACTTTGAAAATAACAAAAATAAAGAATGGTTATAACAAATTAGAGCAATGCAAAATGCTTACCATAATAATGAATGATAATACAAACAATATGACAGAGTTGAGGAAAGCCTATCAGTGAAACTAATAAATATCATTGTGGTTAACTCACTATTAAGAATATTTTTAAAAATTTCAAAGATGTTTATCAAGCAAAACCTACTCTCAAGAAATACATCTAAAATAGATTGATTCAAAAGGACTAAAAGTAAGGGCAAAGATATATTAGATAAATTAAACAATAAAAATCAAATGTTGATAACTTTATATCAGATCAAATATAATTCAGATCAAAAGTGTTAAATTAGAATACACTTTTTTTAATAATAAAAACCACATTTCACAATGGTCATATAGCAACTATGATGCAAAACACATATATTCACAAGTTCACATCAATTACTATTAAAAAATATATATACGTATGATGAGCATTTAAAAAAATTTATATCATAACATTGTATATATACTTAAATTATGTATCATTGTAAATCAGTATATGACTTTACAACCTTGCAATTTAATTCACCATAAAATTGACCCCTTTTACCTGATTTGCCCGATTCCCCACATGAATCTTTGCATTCACCTCAAACAAAAAATTATCTAAAAGCATAAAATAGAAAAGACCAAATGTTTGCCCATAGTTCCTATATTTTAATGAAAAATACTGAACAAATGAATAAATATGCAAATATATATTTATGTATGAACATAAAATATGTCACAGTTGTAAGTTCTGAGGAAAATTCTACCAGAGAAATAGCACAGACAGTGCTGGAAGAGGTATTTTGTGACTTGTAAGTAGAGTTATAGAGGCCTCACTCTGAAGGTTAAAATCTATGGGAAGGTTTCAGTTACATGCCTAAGAGTGTTTCAGCCACAGTCATGTAGAGTGTGGCCTCTGTTTAAACTTGCTTGTTCTAGTAATAGCATAGAGGTAAGGAGCCTGGCTGGACTAGTGTTAGAATAGAATGGAAGGATAAGAGCAGTGATGCAGCTTTAACAGATGAGCAAATCTGGTCCCTCTCTGCCTCCACCCCGCCACCACCCCCCCCCCGCCCCCCGCCACCCTCCCATTCTCCTTTCTCTTCCTATTTCTCTTCTTCCCTACAGATGTCTAATTGGTCAAGCACATTTTGTTGAAAATATTATCTTTTCCCCATTGAATTGCTTTTAACCTTTAACATAAAAAAGTTGACAATATTTGCTTGGATCTTTCTGGTTCTCTATTTTGTTTTATCTATGCATCTGTCCCCCACCCCTGTTATTATCTCACAGTCCTAAATACTGAAGCTAAAAAATGGCTGATTTCTCCCAATTTATTCCTTCTCAAAATAATTTTATTTAAATAATCCTTTTACATTTCCATTTGATTTTCCATATGATTTACCTATAAAAATTCTTACTGACATTTTATTTGAAATTATACGAACCTCCATATCAATTAGAATACATTGGCATTTACTATGCAGTCTTCCATTTTATAAAGACTGTATGTCTCCCTATTTGTTTAGGTCTTTTTTTGTTGTTTGTTTTTAGCAGAGAAGCCCTTTACATGTTTTGCCACATTTATACAAGTCTTCCCTTTTTTTCAGTAATTACAAGCAGTACTGCATTTTTAATTTTATAGTCCACATTCTCATTGCTACTATACACAGATATAATTTCTTGCAAATGTTTATTGTGTATCTTATAACCTTGCTGAACTGACCTTGGTTCTAGTCCTTGCTTTTGCTGCTTGCAGAGTACTTTGGATTCCAAGTTGAGCACCATATCATTTACCAATATGAACAGTTCTATTTCACCGTTTCCTATGAAGATGCTTTTTTTTTTTTTTTTTTGATCTTGTATTGTTTTGTCTTGTCATACTGCACTGGGATCAAACTGAGTTGCTAAGAATGGTAAGATTGAACACTTTCTTTGTTCCCAAAAGTCCTTCATTAAGTACATTATTACCTGTAGAATTTTTTCAGATATCTTTTTTAATAAGTTAAAGAAGTTCTCCTCTATTAGAGAGGATTTTTTTTAATCATTAAAGGGTACTGAATTTGCCAAATGCTTTTTTGTTTTTTACATTGACTGATATGCTCATTTAATTTTCTTATCATATTAATTGACATTCAAATATTGAACTATGCTGCTCCATGAAATAAACACAACTGGTAATGATGAAATGTCTGTGCTAATAATTTGTTAAGGATTTAGTGTCCCTATTCATAAAGAATAATATTCTATAGTTTTCTACTTTTCTTATTCTCCACTTTTTTGTATCTGGTTGTTATCAGGATAATACTAGTGTTGTAAAATAAAGTGGGATTGATTACCTTCTTTTCTGTTTGCTTGGTGATACTATATAGAATTGCTTATGTTTATTTAAAACTATAGTAGAATTCAAATGCAAAATATCAGGGCTAGAAGATCTATATTAGGGGTTTAAAATGACATATTCAAATTCCTTAGTATTTATAAGGTTTTTAAATAAGGCATTTCCTGGGGGGTGATGCATGATTTTATTTTTTTGGGATTAGGCCTTTTTATTTCAGTTGTCAAACTTAAGTATGTAGAAATGTCAATAGTTTCCCTTTATTTTACTTTCAGTATCTGCAGGGTTAGTAGACCTATTTAATGCCTGATATTGGTCACTTATTTGTCTCTTTTATTAGATGTTTTTCAATTTTCTTACAAACTAGTTTTTCACTTGATTGATATTATTTTTTTTTCTGTTTCAGACTTCATTGATTTTTGTCTCATATTTATTTTCTCCTTCCTTTTCCTTGATTTGGCATTATGTGCTTCTTTTTGTGGTTCTGTGAGATAGAAGCTTAGTTTATTGATTTGACATTTTTCTTCTTTTCAAATATATGTATTTAGCCCTATCAATTTCCTTCTCCACACTACTTCAGAAGTATTTCCCCAATTTTGATTATTGTGTTTTACTTAGTTCAATTTGATTTTTGAGTTTCCTTCAGAATTCCTATTTGACATGGATTTTTTTTTTTTTTTAGTAAAGCTATTGCTGAGTTTATAGTTGCTTGGAGATTTTTCAATTATATTTCTGTTATTGATTTCTAATTTTTCCCCTTTGTGTTTGTAGAGCAAACTACATGGCTTAAATTCTTTTCATGATGTCAATGATTGTTTTATGCTATAGGCCTATATTGACTCACTTTATGTGCACTTGAAAATAATGTCTATTCTGCTGTGTTTTGTGAGGTTTTCTATGAATGTTGATTAGATCTTATAGGGAGCTATTGTCATATAGCTATTTTATATACTTGCTTATTTTCTAATCATTTATATCAATTGTTGAGAGTAAAGGTTGAAATTTTATTTAGTTGATTTGTTTCTGTTTCTTTTTAGTTGTATCAATTTATTTTTTAAAGAGAGGAAGAGAAGAAGCATTTTGGAAAGAAGGAAGAAAGGAAGAAAGGGAGGCAGGGAGGGAGGGAGAAGGGAGGGGAAGGGAGGAGAAAAGTGCAGGTTGGAATGAAGATGAGTAGGCAGGGAGACAGGAAAAGAGAGAAGAAGCATTTTATTTATTTTTATTTAGTTGCCCATCTTTTTTGTTTTCCTCAACCCAGGGTTGCAAACCTGAGTCCCTGGGATCTATGTGAACAATGCCCTGGCAAACGTAACCACTAGGCCACCAGGGTGTGCCAGGAAACAATTTTTATTTATTTGTTTTCATTTGTCTTGGTTGTTCCCCAACTTCCCCACCTCCACCCACCTTCCCCCTGGGTCTCAAATCCAGGCTTTACATGGTCTACACCCTAGCTACTGGCTAAGTGCCTGAGTCACCACAACATGTCTAGTTACCAATTTTTATTTTAAATGTCTCTTTGTTTTCAGCATTCATACTTAATCCTGCATGTCTTCTTGATGATAAACTCAATATTAAAATGATTACTGGCTTATATTATTATGATTTATATTACGGTATTATTACTACATGCTATATAATAGTATGCAATATATATTACTTGCTTATATTAATATTTATTTTGTACTGGCTTATATTAACATATATTGACAATATTAGATCATCATATTATTAACTGACCAAGCACTGGACTTTCCCTGACACCTTGTTACAACCTCAGGAAGATCAAATGTTCACAACTGTCAAGTTATAAAATTGTTTCCTGGCATACCCTGGTGGCCTAGTGGGTAAGTTTGCCAGAGTGTTGTCCACATACCTCCCAGGGACCCAGGTTTGCAACCCTGGGTTGGGGAAAATAGATTCCTCACTCAACCTTTGCTGGCATGGATGGGAGTGAGATTACGTTTTTAATGTAGTGTTTAGCTGGCATAAGAAGATACTGTCTGAAACTTTTCTATTGTTTGCCCATTTTATTTTCTTTGACTAGAAAGCAGGTTTCTGCTGTGAACATTTTTGTCTCATGCCATAGGTGTTTCTGAGTTGCTGGCTCCTACAGCTATAGGCATAGATATATAAAGTGTGAAGAAAATTCAGGGAATTTGTCACCATTTGGGGTCTGAGGGGCCTAGTTGACCAACTTTTTCTTTTCAAACTTTCAGTTATATTTGTTGATTTGTTTGTTTTAATGATTATCAAATGTATAACATCTAGGGTTTTTAGTTGCTCTAAGAAAAACAAATTAGAAAAGCACATCCTATTTTCCCAAAGCAAAAGTCCTACTTAAATAATTTTAAATTGTCTATATGTAAGTAAAAGAAAACAGGTGACATTAATTTCAATATATATATCCTTAAATGTGATAGAGCCATAATAGTAGAATTTTAGCATGGAATCAATTGTTGAAGATTAATAGAGCAACTTTATTTTTTTCTTACTAAGAATTCATGTCTAGTGCTTAGTTTTTTGCACTATGGCAAATCTCAACCAGCTGAACTGCATTTCAAATTCTCAATAGTCACATGAGACAAGCAGTAACAACAATGACAGTAGAGTTCTACATAACACTTTTGGAAACTCAAGTGAAAATAGATATTTTTAAAGGAACATAATTGTTAGGTCCTAGGGCACTGCAACATTCAGTGATGTTCTCTTGTGAATAACCAGGACTGCTTAGAAGTAGTCACATATTGGGGTGACATGACACCCAAATAATAGCCCTCATGTGGTGGCACTTAATTGCTAGGAGCCAGCAGTCATGGAGACTCAGCCAGAAAGTGGTCAATATTTTATTGAACACAATATCTGTGGGGGCAAGAATGAAGGAGCAGGAGGCTGAGCAACTATTTAATAAGAAGTCATGACCTCCTGACATGACCAACTGCTTGACTGCATTACCTGTGTGGACATACAGGGTCCCTGTGCAAAAGAACCCTACACAAATTTAATGCTGTTCTCCCCATCTTAAAATTCTTAATAATTATCTTTGTGCTTGAGCTTTGCAAATAAAGACTGACGGAATAACCAAGTATGAGCAGGCGTAAAGAAGATACATGAAAATGCTTGCCCTTGCAATCCCATTCTTATATATCAATTGAGGTCCCAGACACATAGAAATACAGAGAACCTACAATATGAAGACTCAAAGATGGTAAAAACAAGCCTGCTTTGAAAGCTGCCAGGATTCTTCCGAGTGTTGGTGAAATATGTGTGTATATTAACAAGGAGATATAAATTGTTAAGTTAGTCATGTTAAGTCTTTTTACTCTGGTGGGAATGAATACTTCTGCAGGTAGCAGATGTAAAATGTGAGTTATGCATTTTCAGTGATGCTTCATATGAATGAAAGACTTTGATCCATTCCTTTAAAACTAGCATTGCACAATTATAAAGGTGCATTGTAGAATTTGCTGAAACTCTACAAATAATTACTCTAATAATATTTAAAAATTATTTGTAATCAAATCATTTAATAATATTCTGTAACATAATATACAATAAAATGTGTTTATAACTCAAACTGACAAACCCATTAATAAAGAAAAGAGCCTGGTTTACATTATTCTAAGTTTTTTGGGGGGTTATGTGTCATTCTTGCCAAAAATGTAAAGTTATATTGTATCATAAATGTTTAAAAGCTATTACATTGTAGATTGAATAAGAGGATAAATGCATACACTTATTACTCAATATTCAGATTATTTTCTTGAAAAGTTATCTTGCAAATGAAAAGAAGAAACCTAAATCCATAGACAGTAAAATTTGTTTGCTTCTAAATTCTACTATTCCAGGTAGATGCCACTTCTGCTGATGTTTTATGATCTGGATCACTTTATTTTGTGACTTTTATTTAAATATTTTAGTTTGCAGACTTTTCCACTTACATTTTTTAATTTTTTAAGCTAGTTTTTCACAAACTGAAGTAAAAATCTGGAGAACAATCTAGTGCTATCTTATGAGAATTTAATATGATTTAATTATAATTATATCATTTAATTTAATTATTATACAATTTAATATGGTTTAATAATGATCTTTTGTAGCACCATTAATAAATGGTCACTTGTTTAATATCAAAATAATATTAAGGGACTCATCATCACTGATTTTTCAACCTTACAACTGTAGGTACCACTCTGAATTGTCTCTCTTCTAATTTGTTATACTTTATTTTAAATAATTTTTCTTTACTTGGAACAGCATTAAATAACAATTAAAAATACAACAACATCATGACAAATTATGAGAGACAACCCCAAAATGGAAAACACTTTTTTGTGTAGGTATCTTAATAGCACTATTCCCTTTGCAACACAAGATCTTGCATTCCATTTGGCAATGGGGCACACAAATTGCGTGGCTCATCCTAGCCTTTCCTCTATTTGAGGGAATTGGACGTTTCCAGCGTGGAATCCACTGACTGAGAGAGACTCAGATCTTCAGGTGGAAGAACCCTAGTGTCCCTCAGCAATTACATACTGGGAAGATTCTCCTAGATTGTGCTCATAGAAAACGATGTCTTTTTTGTCAGTGACTGCACAAAGGAAAGGGGGAATACACAGATCACTTGTGAATAGCAGGGCACAAGATCTAAATCGACACTGATAATAGGTGAGTTGAAACAAAATCATCGCCCTCTTGTTAGAGTGATGGCATACAGGCCACGTAACACATGGGGCCCTACTGGCAAAATTCTGGCTTGCAGGTGCTCACAAGTGTCCAGTGAGTTTGCCTACTCATTTCTGTTTCCTCAAGTTTCAAATTTGTGCTTAAAATACTTGGCATTTCCAATAACTTCTATAATGAATCCTTAATATTAATGGTGAAGGTCAGGTAAAAGCTTTTAAATGCCGCCCCCCACCCTGCCCCACAATCAAAATGTATATAAAAAACCCCCAACAATATGATAATACTGTGTGTGATGTGAGAGTGTTGGGTGGTAAAGATGAATGTTATCATAAACATAAATATTCCTCAAAAAATTGAGAATGGACATTTCATGTGATCCCATTATTCTACTACTGGGTATTTATCCCTAAAGCATAAAATCATTAATTTGAAGGAAAAAAAAAATATATACTCCCATGTTCATGGAAGCATATTTGCATTTGCCAAGAGTGAGAACAACCTAACTGCCCATCCACAGATGAGTATAAAGATGGGATACACACATGCACACATGCACATAATGGAATACTATTTAGCTATAAACTAAAAAAAGAAAAAGATGACATCTTGCCATTTTTGCAACAACATGGGCCCCAAGGAAATTTTGCTTAGATAAGTGATAAGGAGAAAGAAAAATTGCATGATTTCATTCATAGTGGTATATAGAGAAACCAAGCAAGCAAACGAACCAAATGAAATACTTAGATTTTTAGTCTGTAGAATCAAAGTGAAGGTTACAGAAGGGAAGAAGGAGAGGGACTGGCAAATCAAATAAAAGGGGTCAATTATATTGTGGAGAGAATTGGACTGTTGGGGGTAAATGTAAATTATTATATATAGATATGGATTTACAAGGTTCTACACTTTAAACATAACTAATTTGTAATGCAATGTTTTTAATATTGTGATGCAATAACATTAAAAAACAAGATCAAGGATAGATTACATGTATGGGTTATTGGTATCAAACATGATTATGTATCTGTGTGATTCACCTAAAGAAAAATCTAGATGGGTCATGGAGAATAACCGTATTTTTTGGCAAGCTCAACCCAACTATTCCTGATGATGCTTACCACACCAGAGATGTACTGGAGCACACTGTTAAGGCTTCAAATACCTAGTATATGACGAACAATTGAATGATTATATTCTTTTTTGTTTCTATCAAAAGAGTTAATCAAAATGTTAAAATTCGTATACAATGAAAAATGATATTTACGCTTAGTTTTCCCCATGTCAAATAGCTGTCTCTTACGCCTACTCGAATAAAGAACTATGTCCAATAGGCTCTGCCAGGTTTCTTTTCTTTTCTCATTCCATATTTAGATGACATCCATCAAAAGTTACTACTGATCATTTAGTAAAAATAAATAAATAAATATGCGCATGCCCCAAATCAGTTATCTTGTATAAACCACAAGTTATGAGGATGTGGTGATATCTGATTATTTATTTATTAGGGGTATAATTTGTTTGCCATATTTTCTTACTTGCAGGAACAGACATAAAATGTGTTTTTTTAATTGTTTTTTGCTATCCAATACTGTCTACTATTATAACATAACAAGTTTTTCTTCATCCTCCATTTCCAACTGTGCTGATATCTGTTTCATCGATTTGCTGGTCATCAAATCTGAATCTGATCTGTTTTATTGGCAAACTCATTCACCATAGACTTTTGTTAGTTTACTAAGTGACAGATGCCTCTTCGTCTAAAACTACACTGCAGAACCTTTATTTCCTGCCACCAGCAAATTAATACTATTTTTTTTCTTGACTCCATAATTATTTTGAGTGTGTGCGTGTTGGGAGGGTGCGCTGGTCCTCAAAGAAGAACCAGTTTGCTAAAGATATGGAACAGCAGCCTGAGGAGAGAAACAAGAAACAAGAGACGCCAGTGGTAGTCTATTTTACTCTTTGAAGTAGTTTCAACTGTGCCTGTGGTCCTTGAGGGTATTAACTTCATCATAAAATTGGATAGTTTTGTTGAGATTTATTTCAGAGTTGATTACTGTCAATTTTAATTTGTACATCATCTTAAATCATTTAGCCTTAACTTTCCTGATTTGATCAAGTTCAATGTATTTTTTTCCTACTTTTTTTTATTCTATTTGGTCCATTGTTGTTTTTTGGTTTGTGCCAGTCTGATTTTATTTGTTTGTGTTTTTATTTATCTCTATATGCTTGTTTGAAGATACTTTATTTTGGAATGCTGTATTAAAATTTTCTTTTGTTCCTGTTTTATTTATTTATTTTGGGGGGGGGATGTTAGAGGGACTAATTTTTATTAGTTAAAATAGTTTGACTTATATTTGCTCTTTTTCTCCTTCCTTATAGTAATGTTATATTGACTGTTTTTTTTGTTTCTTTGTTTTTTTCCTTCTATTTCTAGACATATGGCAGAGAGGAGGCCCTTTTCTGTGGTATAGAGCTGTTCCTTTTCCTTAAAGGATCCAATTCATGGTGGTGGTAAGAGGAAGGGGAGCACTTTAGTTTGGAGGTTTCTGTTTCTCTGATTTTTTTTTTTTAATTTCCCCCATTTCTTCCTTCTCTTTTTTCACTGCCATGTCTTCAAGGAGCATCCTTCTCTATTCATCTCCTGTTATCCCAGAAGCTTTGCTCCCTTTAGGTTTGTTTTTTGTCAAGTTCCTTTCTGCTCCTCAGCACTATGAGCTATGTATCCTAGACCTGTCTGGACAATTTTTGGTGCTTAGCATCAAACTTCTTGCATGTTGCTTTTTCTGTGTTTTGCCTATGTTTTTTTTTTCTCCTTTTTCTTTTACACAGACAGCATTGCTTACCCCACCCCACCCTGTACCTAATCCTACTCTATGTAAAATCATGATGATGAAAATCAAAGTCATAAATATGGGCGATACTGCAGACTAGAGGGAGAAGAAAGCCCCAAAGAAGCATATATGAGGGAATCTACTACTTAATGGCCTGAAAATATTTAGGGAATAAGAGATCAGTTAGGTAGCATAAATATCAGGAGAAACCTGGGTCTTGAAAGCGGGAGAAAAGAGTGTTTGGAGAAGAAAAGCATAATCCTAAAGAAGATTTTAGAATCAATCATAGACATTTGAATATTGACTAAGTTTAAGATGATCTCTTGATTTAAGGAGGTATATATAATATTATTTTAGTTTTTATGGATTTTTATGTATGTTTATGAAAAACCATCTTGAAGTATTTGAGTATGAAATGTATTGGTATAAATAGTTTACTTAAAATATCCCAGAATAGTATACAATGAAATAGGTGAAATTAAGGGTATGCTCAACTATAGCATATACTATTATGATCCAGGAAAATGATAGTTGAGAGAAGAAAAGATCTGCTTTGTTGAAGAGATGAGGGATTCAAGGAAGATAATGGAATAGGATAGATAGTAAAAAAGTAATTGAAAATAGCAAATGGTGATAAACTCAATAAAATATTCAGGCAGCACTGGAAAGGAAAACATGTTTTGTTTATTTTGTTGAGTTTTTAGTAAAAAAAAAACAAAAAACTGTGCATTTTAAAAAACTGATGGAAAGGATCCAGCTGGGAAGGAAAATTATAATATCATAGCCAGTTTTTTGAAGAACATACTAGAATATAAATATGAAATCATTTTATTTTGCTGAGGCATTGCTTTTTACTAGACTGTGGAATCTAGATTTCCCACTGGGTTGTAGGCTATTTAATGTTTCCTCATATTCCATACATTTTCTGTGACTTTCAAGTACTATGAAGTGCCAGTCCTATCATTTTCATAACTTGAATCCAAACTTGACAAACTACCAACTAAGTTTCATCTACGGATGGGTTACTGCATAGAGGTGATATGGAAACAAGATTGCCTAGTGGGTACCTTCTTCTTAGGAGCTAAATATGAAATATCCAAGGTAAAAATAGAAAAAAAAGTGATTGTAATAAAAAGAATTAAGTAATCTTAATTTTGCTGTTGTTCAGAACAGAAAGATGGAGGAAATTTTCATAACTCCTATGTTGCTGGTAGGGAAGCATCCTTTCTTCAAACTGGTCCATGCACCCTTCTATTTGATGTTGATAGACTGTGCTTATCTAGTAGATTCCATTAGGTCATGTCTACATCATCTTGATGGGACTTTCAGTTTTACCCATCATCCTTACTGTTGAGGATTTCTTTCACTCGTCAGCCATGACTCTCTTATCCTGTCAAAGATAAGCACTCAATGCCTTCTTACATTGGACATGCCATCTTCTGTTCCAGAAGTCATCTGGGTCAACCCATTGTTTTAGGTCAGGGAATTACAAGATACTCTAAGGTCTTCTACACTAAATAACATATAGGGGGTTTTCCTTTCTTCTTTCCAGGCACACTAAGTCCTGGAACCTTATAATTTGGTGTCATTTATTATACTATTGAGCTTCCTGTATTCAGATAATTTTACCAAAATGAACTTCCATGTTCATGTTCAAGTATTCCCCCCCAAGAATACTTTCCATGGAAAAACTCCACATCTTTTTACCACTCAAGGAAGGTCTACAAAGGAAGATGCACCATACTCTAAACCTCCAGACCCCCTTCCCAGGTGTCTCTGAGCACACTTCACTCTCATGATGGCAGGAGGGTGGACATGCACATGCCAGAGTGCTCAAGCACTCAGCTGTAGAATGAGATTCATAGTTCATTTTCCAGCTGGGTCAAGGATAACAGAGATGAATCAAAGGGGGTGTGTGTGTGTGTGTGTGTGTGTGTGTGTGTGTGTGTGTGTGTGTGTGTGTTTTAAAGAAAAGATGCAGGCAGGAATGAAGGTGAGTAAACAGGAAGGCAGGAAGAGAGACAAGGAAGAAGCATTTTTTTTAATTTTTATTTAGTTGTTCACACTGGTTGTTTGCCCCTGGACCCAGGACTTGAACCCAGGACATGAGGCCTGTGTTCCTTCAGAGAAGATTGACCTAACTGCTGCTCCACCAGGGTGTGTCTGGGTCTGTGTGCTTTTAGTTATCCTATATATTGACTTTTCTACTTCCAAAGTTACAGCATTGCATATTTCTAAGAGTAATATATGAAAATATATTTTCTTTATATTCCAACAACAAAACCAAACAAAAAGATTTTCCTCACTGCTCTTTATTCATGTATTTTCTTGCCAATATTGGATATTTATTTTATCCATATAAACTTGCAGATTATTTAATCCAATTAAAAAGAAAAATAAAACTCGGGATTCTTAATGAACTTGGACCACCTTCTTATATTAATTTTAGAAGAACTTGCATTTTTATTAGTTTAAGTCTTTGCATCAAAATCACATAATACTTTTTCCATTTGTTGAGCTATTTTATGATCTTCAATATGTTTTCATACCTCCCTTCCTATAGTTCCTGGACTTCTTTATTAAATTTATTCTAAAGTATTTTATATTCTTAAACAATTTTATTGAAATATTTATTTCACATTTCTAGTTTGTGCTAAGGAATTTAATTATGGGTAATATATAAAGATAGACAGATACATAGATAGAGAGATATTCACAGATGCCCTAGAAACCTGCTCTGTGCCTTAGGATGAAATACTATTCTACTCTCATTTCAAAGACTAAGATTGGCTACAGCAAATGTTAATAGAATAATGTATGCTAAATAAAAATATTTTCTTCTTTTTCCCACATCAGTAGATAATGTAGATTTTTTTTTTTACAAAAAGTATAGGCCTCTGAAATAATGCATTATATTTGAGTGGTTGCTTGCAGTATCATTATCAAACATCAAATGCTAATGCAAGTTTGAGTTAGAGAAGAAAGCAAGAGAAATTAGCAAGAGAAGAAAGCAATCAATAGACTTGAAGTAAAAGACATTCATATTTCTTAACTGCTGTAAGTCTCCACAAATCCTAATCTTATATTAATTTTTGCTAAAGAGAAATGGAATTGCTTAGGTTCTTGTGGGAAAAGATCTAGTAATGTATTCATTACTACATTTAATCATTCATTTATTTACTAATAATTATTGAACACCTATTTTTAAGATAAATCTTTGCTTTCTCATAATATTCATCCTAGTCCAGTGCCAAGGAGAAATAAACAAGTTAAATAAGGCTTGATGATGATAAATGTCAGAGAGAAAAGGAAAATAAAAGAGAGGAATGGCATATGAAGGAAAGTGGGGTCGGAAATTCTATCTATGATGGAGTCTCTAGAGAAGGGCTCACTGAAAAGTCATTTGAATGAAGACCTGAAGGAGGTGAGAGAATGAATCAGGGAGATTTCATGGATGTGTGTGGGGTGACTCAAGCAGAGGAAGTAGCACGTACAAACATCTATTTCATACGAATATGTGTTCAAACTATTTATTTGTTCTATTTGGTCTTCTGTGAGGTATTTTCATCTTTCCAAGGCATTACTACAGTGATTGTTTCCAGATGCTTTCACTCTAGCTTCCCTTGAAAGTCTTCAGTTCTCCTCAGAAATTATATTAGGAAACTTGCTGTCCATAACTTGTTTATTCTAATTGTATTAGAACCAGGTGCCTGGGTGGGTACCGTCTCAAATTTCATGATGCTAGATTATGTATTAAAAATCTATTACCATATGTGTAGTTGGAGGAGAGAGAGTCAGTGTACTTTTGGTGGATATGTTTGGAAAACCACTAATTTAGGGTCCAGAGTTAGCTACATGGAGGACCAGTAGCATTGTTCTTGGATGAAAATGTAAGGTCACTATTAACCAGAATTTAATAACTCATAGTAGATTTGTTAATAGAGCTATGCCTTTAAAATATTGGAGGTTTAATTTTCCTCTCTAAAATATGAATTTAAGGTGTGAGGTGCTTAAAGTTCATTGTCATTGGTAAAGGTGGATGCTTTTTGTTTGAGCGTTTGGTCCACGACTTTGGGAGATGAGATCAAGGCGATCCGATCTATTGACCTGCATGTCCTGAGAGTCTCCTCTCACATTGCGGCTGCTGGTGGTAAAATGAGTCAAGGAACTGACTGCACTTCAGGGCTGCATCTAGAAGACTGACCATATCTTGATACACGATTGCAAATTTGTTAAGACATTGTGTAGAAGAGTCAGTAGTTGCAGCATGAACATTTGACAGCTGGTAGAGGAAAGAATATCAGCTGGGTGACAAGGAGATTATTCAGATCACTCCTAGCCATGGGTCTCGGCTCACCAGCTCTTCTCCAGTGGACACATCTTGGGTGATTGCCCCTTAGCAATGTGCAGAGAGACATAATCAGGTCATGCCCGACATTCCACCATCTAGCAAAGAACTGTCTTTCTGAATGATGGATAGCCCTGTTCCAGCCTAAAAGATACTAAGTGAGAAAACAGAATCATAGAGTTCTGACTGAGAAAAAATGTGAGATTACACTATGATCGTATAGCAAATATACATAATTGCATGTGACCTAAATCACTGTTGATATTTGAGTGTTTTCTAATTTTCAACTTGAAACTTATCAAGGGTCTTCATGTTTATCAAAGATAATATAATATCAAAGATATTAAAAATGGAAAGATTAATTTATTTCCAAGTCCCTATCATTAGCTAATAAAGATATTGTCACATACGGCAGTTCTAGAGTGTGTATATGTGTGTGTGTGTGGGTATATGGTATAACTTGTAGACCCTTTTAAAATAGTCAGAATATAATGCTGTAGAATTAAACTATAGAAGTAGGGAATCAAAATACTGACTTGGAGTCACTTTTCAAAATAACTTCAATGATTCTAGAATAGTAGTTGTAAACTATGGCCCAGGAAGACCATCTGACAAATCATGTATTTTTAAAATCTTTTTTAAAGGAAAAGTATAGGTAGGAATGAAGGTGAGTAGGCAAGCAGGAAAGAAGGAAGGAAGGAGAGTGTTGTTCACATCTGTGGTTTATCCTGGCCCGGGTCTTGAACCCTCGAACTTGGAAGGTAGCTGACTGATACCACGTATACTAGACTGCTAGGCCAGCAAGGCACACACCAAACCACATACTTTTGACAATAAGTTCTATTGAGGCACATCCATTCTTATTCACTTTTGTATTATTTATAACTTTCATTTTATAGACAGAACTGAGGATTTGCTAAACAGACTTTTCTGGTTGGCAAATCCTAAAAATAGACCATCTGGACACAGAGAGGAAAATTAACTCATCCCTGTTTTAAAATATCTCATCATGCTTGCTTCATTGGATAAAAAATTCTACTTTTTGGGTGTTTAATCATGACAACTGCTATTGATACAGATATTGTAGGTGATAGGGACTATTTTCATTTTTTCCCTCTTTCAACCTGAAATTATGTTTTCTGTGTCATACCAATGTTGTTTTCATAATCTCTCTTCTTATAGCTGTACCTAGGAGTTTTCTCTCCTGTACTGAGAATCTTTGTTTCTTTCTTTTAAGAGTAAAATTTCCTGATGACTTATTTTTCCGTGATGTAGGATGTAAATTCTTATATATTTCCTTTCATTCTGTTTTAAATCATGAAGCAAAATACTAACACTACTCTTCAAAATTATCTTACTAGTCCATGTTCTTCACACTACCTTTTTTTCACTAGTCTTAATACCATGTACAAAGAGTTAAAAATCTACCTGTCTTCCACTCTCTAGAAAGATTTCAAAGTTACCAGAGATTCCAATATTTATTATTCCAATATTCATTACCAAATGAAGTAACATGAAAATCTTCTCAACTCCTCAAAGATTGTTTTCCATGTGAAATTATCCTGAAATAAGTCACCTATGCTATTTCCAAATTAATATTATACTGAAAATTATAGAAAATAAGAATAAAACTTGAAATACAGATGTATTTTGGCAAATTTGATTCATAAAACAAATTATTTTCTAATGTTTAAGACTGCCTGTAAAACTTTTAAATGATGGTAGAGAGTGGTCTTTTTTCCCTCTGTCACAAATTTCTCTTTAAAGTTTCCCTGCTTTTTTCCTATTTATGTTTTCTTGCACTTGGGAAAAATACATCTCACAAAGAGCTCCTTTGCATTTCTGTTTTCTTTGAATATCTTGGAATGGAAGCTCCTTGGAGGGAGGACCTGGATCTTTTACATGTTAAAGACCTGACACAAAATGAGCCCTAAATAAATGTTAAAACATCATTAGACCAAACACTTCAATAGTTCTCTGTTTAGAACAAGAGGACTGGGGAGATGCTGGCAGCTGGAGTCTACTCCAGATGTCAATACCTTTGGGTGTCTTTGTCAAGCGATAGCCTGAGGCCCCTTCTGTTGAAGGGATAATAGAAAATATTAAATGTACTGACAGGTGTCTTAAGGAAGAAAGAAAGAGAAATGAAGGAAAGTGCCTATGGGGCAGAACATTTAAAAAATAGGAAGAGAAGGAAAATCATAAAATGGAAAATCACTTTTTTTCAAATTTCTGTGCAAGGTAAACAAAATTGTTATAATTAAATTTGAGATAGAATGCACATTATTTTGAACAAAGAACAGCGTTAGTGGAAAAACAATGCTTTATAGAATGAAAACTCCTGCCTTTGACATGAAGTATTCAAAGATGGCCGGCTATGAGGAGAAAAATAATTCCTTAAATACTGAAAGCATTAATTCTGTGTGGGACGTCTGGGAAGTAAAAGAAATGCATTCATATTTAAGCGAAGATGTGAACAATATAAGGACACTGATGGTTATAAAAATAAAATAAGGGAGTAAAATTATGTTTCCTATAATTGGTTTATTAATCATAGACTAATGTAGTAGAGCTGGAGGGTTAAGAGGAGTCAGAAATGGGGGCAAGTTGGTGGCTATATGTTAGAGAAAGGAACTTAATTAACATGTAAGCCAGCATATATACTTTTTTGCTTATTTTTCCATAATATTGAAAATTAAATATACTGGGTTTTATAAGAAAAAGTAAATATGCAATCATTATACAAGAAAAAAATAAGAATAACAAGTCCAATAGCTTTTAAATTGAATATAATACATTAAATGAGAAATGGATTTGTACACATCTAAACTAAAACACAGTCTGGTCTCACCCTGCTTCTTGAGACAGCTCTATCTACCTTTAATATAATGGGTCTTTATTACTTTGTTCCTGCAAAAGAAAACAACTCCATTGTCAATTAGGAGTAAGGCTCACTAAATAACTGAGGCTGATTATTGATCTATCAAAAAGTGTAATGCTTTAATATTAAGAAAGCAAGAAATAATTTGGTTCAAGACTGTCTTGGTTCCTTAGAACTTAATATTTCTTATTATTTGAGATACTTCTTATTGCTCAAGGCTTTGCTGATAAAAAAAAAGACTAAACAGGAGTATAGATAATGTTAAATGATAATTCTTAACATTTCATGAATAATTTTATCTGTAAGAAAATCATGTCAGATCATAATCTGCAAATTTTCATATTCTAGATTAATTTTTGCCACCAAATAAATGTTACATAATTGTGAAATTGCAATTTTTACATATGTATTCCCTATGGAGTAACAACCAATCTGGCATCAACGGGAAAAGGTAATGAGAAGTGTAATTACCTAAAATTAAATGAACTCAGTAGTGGCTGTAATCCATTTGAAAATGCCACCTGTTTCTACTAGCATTTCCAGACTTCGCAGTTATGATGCACTGTCCAGACAATATTTTGTCATATCTAACTATAAACTTAGACCTATGTTTGTTTTCAGTAATTCAGTAACATAATAAGGGCAATACAAATTCAAGTTAAATACTGAAATTTAATCTTAATTTGTAAGCAATAATGTGTGATTTTATTGTGTCAGGGTATTTTGTTAAATAAAAAGTCAAGTGTTTTTGTTTTGCTTTGCTTTTTTTTTTTTTTTTTTTTTTTTAAAGGAAAGCTACAAGCAGGAATGAAGCAAGTAGGCAGACAGGAAGAGAAAGAAAAATAAGCATTTTATTTATTTTTATCTAGTTGTTCATCTAATTTGTTCCCCCTGAGCCCGGGATGTGAACCTAAGTCCTTAGGATGTGTGTGAACTGCACTCACGGCTGGAGGCAGCAGACCTAACTGCTACTTCACTAGGGTGTGTTAGAAAATCAAGTTTATAATGCAGTTTAAAGGAGAGATAAAACACAGTAGTGTGAAACCGTGTGGTTACTAAGTACAATTGAGAATTTGACAAATTCCCCTTGTCAAATGAGGCTAGAATGCATATGTTTCAAATTCCATACAGTTTGTGGCATTTAAATTTTCCTCCTTGTTCTTGCTAAAAGAAAAACTCTTTCTATCATATTTTATAATGCATAGATGTAGCTTCTGTGAAGGTAGACTGGGTTTTCTAATGACAGATAACCTGAAATATATCATTAAAATATATCTATACCTATATAGATAGATAGATAGAGGCTATTGTTGGCTTTTAAATTGAGATAATTGGCATGTAGCATTGTATTAGTTTCAGATATAATGATTTGATATTTGCACATATTATGTGAGAAAATGAGCACCAGAATAAGTCTAGTTAACATCTGTTTACCATACAGTTACGCAATTGGGTCTTAGGCTGACAACTTTTATGATATACTGTTAGCAACTGTCAAACATGTAATATAGTTTTATTAGCTAGTCTCACCATGCTATACATCATATTCCCATAATATTTATAACAAAAGTTTGCATCTTTTGAGATCCTTTACCAATTCACCCACCTCCAGCCCAGCTTCTTTCCTTTTAATCAATTGAGCAATATCATGTCTCCTTCAGTACAACAGCAAAACAATTGTTTTATTATTTGGGGTCAGACTAAATATCTGTAATTCTTTAATGCATCTTTTTTTTTTTTTTTTTCCTGGAAAACAGTTACAAAGACAAAAAAGAGATAAATAGATTTTACTGAATAGTGAATTTAGTGTGAATAAGATAATTAGCATTCATGGAATTCTGTATATACATTTATAATTCAGAGCATTCTCCTGTGGCTATGATTTGATAATCTTCTAACATTAAAATTCAACAAAGTAAATTGAACACAATAGCAATAGTAAAATTTCACAGTTCAATTATGAATCTGTTTATATATTTAGCTTGTCTGCCTTTTCGAAGAAACACTTTAGCAAAGACCATATCATATAGGGCTTTATGTCTTAAATGAATCTTATTAAAATTGAAAAATTATGAATTAACTTTAGTAAACAGCATTAGAATAGTACATCTGCTACTTCTAAATATTCAATGTGAAAAGGTTATCAAGTTTATTCTCTGATGACGCACTATTTTCCTGTGTTCCAGTCAAGTTCATGATCAACAGAAATGTTCCCCAATACCTGGTGGCTCTATTTCTTATATATGCTCATTAAGTCGGTATTTAATGAGAAAATTATATGGATCCATCCCTCGAATGGGTCTTTGAAGTGTGACTCCTTCTCTCTTCACCTCAATATTTAGTCACCCTCTATGAAATTAATATTTCTCTAACATTTAATTATATTTAATGTCCTCCATTTAAAAAATTAAATCACAATACATCCTTAACAATAAAAGCAACTATAATAACACCGCTTCACCTGTCCTCCAGTTATCACCCTATCCCTCTCTTTCCATTTGCAGTCAGTCTTTCTGAAAGAGTGGCCTACGATCAATACATGAGGATTCACCTCCTATTCATGCCTCATGAATATCAGTATTCTGTCCCTTAGATTTTTTTCTAAGAATAATTTTTGCTAAGCTTTCCTATGATTTTAATACCATTGTATTTAAATTAATAATTTTCAATCTTTACTTAAAATCTGAAATCATTCAAATATGCTGACTGCTTGATCCCGCTTGAATTACTCTCAGTACATAAGTTCTTACATTTTCCTACTTGATCATTCACTTTCTCCTTTGCATCTCTGACATGCCCATCTATTTGGAGCTATTCAGATATTGACTTAATCAAAGTAATCTCAATAAGAAACTTCACATATACATTCATATTGACTTATATAATAATGACTTAATTTTTATAGATCAACCACTGAATTCTATGATGAGCTTCAGTTCTATATAAAATTTGATCTGACTTATGTATGAGGTAGTTGAAGCTAAATATACAAAGGCATTTGCATTTCTTCCCTATCATGACTATGTTCAGGGCTCTAAGCAAGAATAGAACAATCAAGAGTCAAATTGCTCAAGTCAGATACATACCTATTCTCCACAAAATAACTGTCTCCCTGGCTTACAATTTTTAAACAATAAATATCTCTCCAACACATGTACCACTACCTTAGTTTGTCTTATCTGGACAACATAAAGACCTTAATCTCCTTATAAATACTCTGTCACCATTCTTCACTTCCTAATTCCTTGTCCCCATTATAATAGGAGTGATATTTAGAAAACATATCTTAAAATTCTTTGATGCTGTCTATTTTCATATACAGTTTTATTTGATTTCAAGTCCTACTTTTTACCAATATAATGTTCCTGAAAATCAGGTACAGTTTATATTTAAAGGTGACTTTGTAAATAAATCTTTTTTTTTTTTCTTTCATGAAAACCTTTTGAGAAATTAGGATGGGGCTTAGAATTGATGGCTTGGAATCAAATAAATATGATAGGTAACTCCCACACACATGTTTTTAAAGGCATTCCTTAATTGCACACTTTCTCACTCTACTGTCTCTTTAAAATTATCCCCTCAGTCTCTGTCATATCATCTTTCTTTGTATTTCCTGAGTTTAATTAAAAAAAAACAAAACAAAACTATAGTCAGAGCTACAGAACAGAAGATTAGAGCCTGTTGAGAAAAAGTCTATTCGAGACCCCCAGTAAACATAAACTGGCTAAAATGAGTCCTTCAAAACCTTCAGTCCCCAGCAATGTAACCATTATTAAAGTATAAATGAATTTGATGGAGATCTAACTCTTGAATGGAATCTCTCCCTTCAGTCTTTTACTTAGAGACTCATACCATAAATTTAACCTCATTTTTATAATAAGGTCTTCCTTAAAACTCTACTTGTTTTCCTTAAAAGAATCAGTCAGGGTTAATCTCGTTCATAATGTGTTTGCAATATATTATCTCAGTTTGAAATTTAATTTGCTATTGTTGTAATCTTACTACTAATAATCTTCTGTCTTAAGTCACAGCCTTATGAGGTAAGGCATTGTATGTTTTGGATCAATATTTTGTCTCCAAAATCTAACCCAAATCCAAAAACATGGTAGGTCATTAGTAAAATTTGTTTAGTGAATAAATGAATCAATCACCAAATTATAATAACCATTACTAAGTTTTAATCATTGCTAAGTAATAACCATTACTAAATTTTGATGTTTAAGGCTGATAATGACTTCTTTCTCGCACCAACATTCAGAACCAAAAGAAAAACATACCCAAGGAGAATAAGAAATGCCCACCCTGCATTTTCCCCAGTCCTTAACCTTGTTCATTATTTCCCTACACTGGATGTGAACAGAACCTGCGAATATGACAAGATATCACTCACATGATTATGCCACTTCATATGGCTAAAGAGGTTTTTCAGATATAAATTTAGTTTCCTAATCAGTTGTTTTTGCGTGAATCTGGATGAATCTCACATACTCAGGTGGACTCTGAAAGAAGAGAGTAGTCTTCTGCTACACTGGGAAATGGAAAGCAACGAAATCTAGATTACTAAACTGCCCATGGAGAGGCGGAATCTTGAGGTGATGAGAACACTTCCTAGTCAGCTACTATGAAGAAAACAGAGACCCTAGTCATAACCAACAAGGAACTGAAATTTCCCAGCTACTTGAATGAATGCCAGTTGGGATACGCAGTCCTGGACAGCACCTTGATTGCAACCTATTGAGACTCTGAACAGGCGACTCAGGTAAAATACACAAAATCATGAACTGTGAAAAAATGAGAAACTACATCTACATTGTTGTAGTAATTAGTTTGCGCTAATGTTCTGTAGCAGCAAAGAAAAGCATTATACTCCCTAAACCTTTGGATACTTTCTTCCACAGTATAACAATCTAATCACTAAATCCAGTCCATACACAAGGGGAGGTAATTATTCAAGGTGTGGCCATAAGGAGGCATGAGTGATAGAGAGCCATCTTAGCGTGCGCAAACTTCATAAATTATGTTATAGCAAGGAATTATAGGAAGTAACTTTTACTAGCACCTTGCTTACATCAGGAAAAATAGTTGTGTATCACATTTTTAAACTCTTTCAAGCAAAGAAATATGATGATTAATTCACTAGAAAGATATTTGATTGCAATGATATTTATGTACAAATGTAGTTCTTTTAAATAATTTTGACACTTCATGTGAAAAATGATAAAATATAAAAGGGACAAAATGAAATGTAATTTATATCAACCATATGAACTAAATACTAGTATTTACATCTAGGAAACATGACTACCCAGACAGATCCATTTTTTTTTTAAACTAGCATTATTTACTTAAAAAATGTTTTGCATAAAGAAATTCTTTGCTTACTAGTAGTTTTAACTTGGTCTCCATCTGAGCCAAAGTTTTGATGTGCATGTTTTCTGTGACAAGTAAGAGTATTTTTCAGTAATTATTTCATCTACTAGGAACGTAGGAGATTTAGGTTTGCTTTTTCCAGGACAATTTTTAAGTCAACTGCAGAATGGTAAAATGTTCTAGAGCTAATTTCTTTTTTCATGCTCAGGGTATCAGCTACTCAGTCAGCAGAATTTACTCTTTCTTTACTGAGTCCACCCACTCACAAATATTTAGAAATATAACTACATCCTTGGATTAGATTAAAAGGAAGTACATATTAATTTCAACTGAGTTGAAATTTTATAAAATAAAAATTAGTTCAAAGATGTGCCTTCTGAAAAACCATTTGAAAGAAGGAAAAGTAGTGATGTAATTCTCTATACTTACGTGCTTTATATAGAAGTGTTTTTGTTAGGCTAATTTGCTAATTTGTCCAAAACACGCTTTTGGACTTTATAAGGTTTTTGTGCATAAGATAAATTTTATAAAAGACTAACATATCTATAATTCCAGTAATAAGCCATCACCTCTAATAGAGTATTCAATTTCATTCCATATTGTCTCTTTCTTTGAATTTAATAATAGTTCTCTTTCCTTCCTTCTAACTTATTTCTATCTTATTTCATCCTTACCTCTCTGTCGCACTGCTTAAAGCCTTGCAACCCTTTGCATTACTTAAAAGAATGATTCTCAATCTTTAGTGATGATACATTCCCTGTTGGCACTATCTGTATTAACAAAGTTTTTAAAAAGTGAAAGTAAATAAATCTGCTCAGAAGGTTATGTATCCTTTATAGTATGTGTCGCCTATTAGCATCCTTATCTCATATGACCATCAATGTGTCCCTAGTTGTAGTCGTATCAAGGTATGTCTCTTTCCCTAAGGAGACTTGTTCTCTCATTCATTCTTATTTTTGCACACTGCGTTCCCATTCAGATTTAGTTAATACATTAATTTGATTGTGAGTCATTTTTCAAGCCTATCAGAATAACCCAGACTAAAATTTATGACACTTGAATACTTGAGGCAATAAGTTCTATGTCCATAAAATCAAGTCCTTTTATCAAGTTATAACTAGAATAATTGAGAAATTTACTGAAAGGTCATCTTTTATATGCTTGCTTGCTTTCTTTTTTGGAACTCAATATTTTTGATTGGTTGATTGATTTATATAATAAACTATGACCTTATAACTTGTAACACAATCTCCTTTTTTTTTAAACTCACAATAGTGCACTCAAATATAAATGTACACAGTATTATTACCATGATGCTAAAAATGTCAAAAATCCTTTCTATAAATAAATTTTCCAACGAGTTACCCAATTTAATGTTTTTATTTTAGTGGTTTTTTTTTTTTAGAAATTTATAACTTCTAATTCATAAAATTTTATGCAAACACTGATCTTCTGGAGCCATTTTCAAAATTTTCTTTCTAACATATTTATAGTAGATCTGGTATTTCAATTTTTTCACAGCAGATATTGGTAGTGTTAAATAAGGACTCAAATTAGACCTAATTTGAAACACTTTGATTTAAATATAATTAAACTTTGCAGAGGTGAGGCAATGGCATATCACTGTTATTTCAACATATTGTAGCTATCTGGGCCTTTACTGATGGACTCTGGTGTTGTGTCTCCCTTATATAGTTATTAGACTCATGTCTTACAAAATATGCCGTCAAGGGTAAATGCCTATCAATATTGTGATCCCTTCTCATTGTGATTCAAAGTGATTAACATGTAAGATGAAAAAGCATAAAACTATTTAAGAACAGATGACAGCAGTAATAGGAAGGGCAGCACATCAAGGGGACGTATGATAACAACATGACTCAATTCCAAAGTTCAGATCACTGCCGAGGAGTATTATGTACCTGGTCTCTTAGACTGTGGGTTTGTTTTAGAGACACTGTTATGTAGATAAATTTGAAATTGTACAATATTCAAAACTAGAGGCATTTAAGTCTCTAGAGTTCTCCATGAAATGGAAAATCTTCCTAACAAATAAATGAATAGTCTTCTCCCTCATGCTTAGAAAGAGGGTAAGAACACTTGGCACACTCAGGAACTCTGTCTGATAGACACCGGGGCCTTTAGATTGTCTATAGTTGAATAGGGTTTCCTCAAAGTGGGATATCAGGTTACAATTGCTATCAGAACCTAAAATGCAGAATTTTGTGAAAGTGACTTACTGAGGAAATATCCTCAGAGAAGGTGAGTGAGAAACACAAGGAAGAGGAAGAAAAGCAAACAAAGACAGTTTCAGCCTGTTCTCATGGGTAGTTTTGTAGCATGAATTACAACCAAAAATTTGCTTTGATCCAGGGAAGGGCCTATCCTTTCTTTATCTTTTTGTCAGTAGTTATTTGACTTTTGATTTTCAAAGAGTGTCTCCTGGATTGGAGGTGATTTCCTTTAGGTTAAAGGTAATTCTTCACAGTATTTTAGAGACTGGTACACCAGTCTGGTAACAGTGATCTGGGTAGGATGTGAATGTACCCACTACCAGAGAGTGCAGACTTTTTGCTATCTCAGCCATTGGTAATGTGTGAATATGCAGAAGTACTGATTCCAAAGTAGATCGGAACAAATCTTGAAAAGAGATAATATATCTGAGCAATAGATTAGTCTGCCTAGTCAGGCTGATTAAGAGCCCATTTATAATTACATTTTTTGGGGAGTGGGATAATGAGCAGTTTGTGAGGCACTGATTGACCATATTTATAAATTTTAGAGGGTGGAGTCTGTGTTAGGTTTTCTTCTTATTATTGCACTTCCAATACTAAGTAGGGAACAAGACACACAATAAGCGTTCAATAAATATCAATCAAATAGTAAACAGGGACTACATAAGAGATCGTATTATAAGGTCTATCCAGTGGAAACAGAACACACCATATACACATACATAAAGGGGAAAATGTGTGTGTGTGTGTGTGTGAGAGACTGGCAGAGAGGGGCAGAGAGAGGCAGAGAGAAAGAGATTTAAAGAAAATGGCTCACATGATTATGGGTTGGCAAACTGGAATTTTTCAGGAAGACCAGTGGGCCAGAGACCCAGGAAGAATTACTATTACTATATTGCATACAAAAGCAAAATGTATCTTCCCTCTTGAAACCTTTGTCTCTTCTCTTAGGGCATAAACTGATTCAATGAGATCCACCCACATTATATATAGGATAATCTGTTTTACTCATAGTCCACCGATATGTTAATCACATCTTTAAAAAAAAAAAAGCTTATAGCAATAGCTATACTGATGTTTAACAAAACAAGTGGGTATTCTAGCCTAGCCAAGTAGACACCTAAAATTAACCATCATAGAGACTATCATCAGAACTATTTTTACAGTACTTACTATATTTCTCTAAGCAGATAATCCCATAATCCTATTTCTATACTACAACTACAATGTTATTTTTTAAACTTCAATGCACTGGAATTTTCAATAATCCAGAAGCTAAAAATGATTATCGACTGTGCAGCAGAACAATGATTTGTTTTCTCTTTCTGTGCAGTTAAAAATGATACCATATACCAGTTAATTCAGAGTAAATCTTTTATTGCAGCATGAAAGATTGTAAAATTTCCTGATTTTCACATGAATGTTTCATAGCAGAATCTCCAGACTATCACCCTTGATCAATTAATTTATTTGGTATATATATATATATATATTAAAACAAACTTTGAGTATGGTTTAAAAATCTGATATAAAATGAATGCTGATATTTTAAAGCAATATGATGATTTTCAATTACAGGAATCTAAGAGAAGCAATTGTCTTAAAACCATCTAATGTCTAGGAAAAATAGCATTCTCCACCTATTTGGGTGCAATGAAAATTGATACTGTATTACTTCTTTCATTTTCAAACATGATGATCATGAAAGTGCCTATGATTATAAGGAAAAGTTTGATGTATAGTCATTCTTCTGTCCTATTGTTTTTGCAATTTTTTTTTTTTTGGCAGACTTAGTGTCACTCCTTATCCTGAAACTCTTCTTACAATGTATGTTCCGTGGTCTACTCACTAAGTTCTGCAACCACCCTTTGAAATACTACTTACTGCGCATGCTCCCTGGGAAGCCAACTTCTGCTTTTACTGCTGGTGGCACTTTCGTCATGACACCTTATTTTACCTAAGATTAGCTTAGGTTCTGAAATTACTCCCAAAGTACCTTGAA
>RJWH01000036.1:2045767-2134698 GCA_004363575.1 Solenodon paradoxus
TTCCTAATTGCCACATACACTAAGAGAGAGAGAAGAGAGAGAGAGAGAGAGAGAGAGAGAGAGAGAGAGAGAGAGACTGAGAACTCTTGCAGTATTAACATTCTTCTAGGTGATAATGAAAATAGATGTTGGTCATGTTAAACATTCTAGAACAACAAAAACTTCGCACTTCGTGTGAGTTTTTCTGGCACAGGAGTTAGAAGGATGGTAACTAAAGGAAGGAATTGGTATTTTTGAACAAATGTGAGAATTCCATCTGAGTGATGTTCTCTGTTACATTTTTCTAAATACCGCCATAGAACAACTAAGTGGGAGATGTATGAGTTGATATGTTAGGCAGTATTTATAAACTGTAAAACATTGTAAATGTAAAGGCCAATTAGAATTTAAACTTCTTGACAACAGAAGCCGTTTCTAATGCACACTACAATGACTAACCTACCATAGATATTTAATAAACAATTGTCAAATGATTTAATAAGTGTTGTAGCAATATATGAAATATATTTAGTAAGTCTTTCATTAAAAAATAATCGAACATCTCTAGATATTGATTTGTCTATTGTATCTACTGATGTAATTTTGACTGGGTTCTATATTTATTAATTACATAGTACATATATGGTCACAGATATTTTTAAGTTTTAATTGGGAGAAAATATTTTCTTTTAATAAATTAATATTCAATAAGATTATATAAATAATGTTATTAAAGACCATTAGTATGTTTTAATAAGATGCAATCCTATTTGAATATCAATAGTACTAATTTAAATAATGGGATCATTTCAATCATTCCGAGTCATCCATTATTTGAATCAATATAGTCTATAAAATAGGACAAAAGCAATCAAGGGGTCTACCAATCATTGTTCATTTCCTTTAAGTTTTATCTAGAAAAAAGCATTGCAGAGAAACTATGTGAAAGCGATATACATAATGATAATTCCATCCTATAATTAAGTATTCTATTGGAGTCTTAAACAAGCTCAACAGCTTATAAAAACAAAAATTACATTGTATTTTATCTAATGTAAATCTGTTAATATTTATTCTGTATTTTTATGACTTTATTTACACTTTCTGTTATTCTATGAGCCTCATGAGAAATCTATGTCTTACAATAGTTATCCAATGCCATACTACTGCAATCATCATTTCAGTTGACAACCTGTCTCAATCAATTGTCTTCTGTGGCTAATTTTTGCAAATATTTAATTTTTCATTGAATAAGAGAAACATAGAAAGAGATATATATTCTGTTTAATCTCCTCTTGTACCCCCTGTACTGAGTGGTAGATTTCCTTACATGTAATATACATTTAGTGAAAATGTGTTGGATGGAAATGTGTACTTTTAAAGTCAGTGGAATTTATTTTCTTGAATCAGATATTCTCTATTATTATTCAAATGGATTCTGACTTGTCACTTGCAGAGACAGTATCCTTTTACAGGAATATTTCTAAGATTGTTAATTTTTACTATGCATGGTTTAAAAAATAATGTTTTTATCAGATAAAGTGTATTTTAATAAATTTTACTAACTTTATTTTTTTCATAATTTAATGTTCCTAAGAATTCAATCTGTGAATGCTGATTTGAGTAGCTTTGAAAATAAATTTACAAGATGTTTAATTGTGCTGGAAATAATATACATATTAATAGGATTATCTGATTTTTAAAATATAAAAATATTTCAGTAAAAGGCTTGAAGCAGAATTTATTGTCATAAATCTTTTCTGGGTTGGAGTATTCGCTTATATAAAATATGAATAAAAACTTTATTATGTAAGTATAGTTATAAAGTACACTTTCTATTCATTTGAAATAAATCTTATTCAATTGAGAATTTTTAATATCAAAAATGAATTCCTGTTTCCTGAAATTTCCATGAAACTATGCTTGTTTGCTTTGACACATTTTTTCCTTGCATATTTATACTTCCCTCATACAAATTCAGGAAAGGAAAAGGATGTAGACCAAATCAGTGAATGCTGAAACCTAATCAAATCTCTTGTTAAAATTTTGATGACAAGAAATGGACATTTCATGCTTGCAGTTTCCTGGGTCTGGGTTTCAAAGGATCTCTTACATTTTTCCATAATGACGTAAGAGCATTGAGTTTGTTGAGTGTCTTTGTGCATTCCTCTGTCTACAGCTAATATAAAATTATCTAAATTACATAGGGACTGAATTAATTGTGTTCATGGCTAAAGCTAGATAAGCTGTAAACACATAGAGTGAGTTCTCCTTCCCTCAATCACATAGCTACTTGACTCAAGACTAGCGATTTTTAAATGAAAAAGGCATTGCTCTTCCTTATGACTGAAAACACCCCTTTGACTCTCTTTGGGCTATGCATAGACCATCTGGAAACGACATCTGGAGGAAGAGCTTAGCAGGTTTCTTCGAAAAGCAAGTGAATATTAAAAAATTGTTACCTTTTAATGTATTGCAAATTTTCCTTTAAAAATATAAAACAGACAAAAGGAAACAAAAACTGAATTTTACTTCAGATGACTGTTTCTTATGCAACTAATAGAGCTGTTCCAAATTCAACTTTGGGGAGTTGATTTGTACTTATGTATATATACCAGCATATATATTTTAAGTCTCAAGTAGGAAGTTCCCAATTTTCACTCATGAGAAGTAATGAGGTTGAAGCAGCTTTGCTCTTAATTTGAGGTTTAAATTAAATAAATTCAAGTTTCTCTATATAAAATGAATCATTTAACGCACTTTAATGGTTGTATACAGTTGTGAACATATAGCCAAAATTAGATATATAATATTTCTATCATCATACCTATTTGTTCTATGTTGATTGGCAGTCATTTTCTTCCCAACCCACTGAAACCACTGCTTTGCTTTCTGGCACTATAGCTTTATATTTTCTCAAATGTTATATATGTTATATATGTTGTTGTGTCTATCAGGAGTATATTCCATTTTATTGCTGAATATTATTGTATAATATGAATAGGCACAATGCTACTACAAACATTCATCAGCAAGTATTTGTGTGACAGTATGGTTTGATTATACTGGAGAAGCATCAAAGAGTAAAAATTGCTGAGTCATATGGTTAATGTAAGTTTAATTTATAAGAATATAATGTCAGTTTTCCAGAGCAGTTGTTCTATTCTAAACAACCAATAGCAGTGTATGATAATGTCAATTGCTCTACATCTTCATCAATACTTGGCACTGTCTTAATCTGTCCTTCTAGTGGATTTGTAGAAGTGTTTCATTGTAGCTTTAATTCATATTTCCTTCATGTCCAGTAATGCTGATACATTTTCAAACACTTACTGATTACCTTTATATTTTCTTTAATGAAAAGTTTGTTTAAATATTTCATTCATGTATTGTGTTAATTATCTTCCTGCATTCCAAGAGAGCGTTATATCTTCTGGATACAAAATACTTTTCAAAAAGAGATCCTCAGTGGTTTTTCCCAGTCTATGACTTGCCTTTTCATAATTTTAATCTATATCTTTCCCAGAGCGTACATTTGTAGTTTTATGATTTCCATCAGCAATATGGTTTCATTTTTGTTAGTAATCTGTAGTATTTGCTAAACCAAAATACAAAAAAATTCATTCAGAATTACTTTGTCATCTTTGTAAAAGTTCAATAGACTATTTCTTGGCTCTGTATTCTGTTCCACTAAAATATATACCTATTGTTGCATCCTAGAGGGGTAGTGGTTACATCAGCTGCCTCCACTCCACATCTGTCCCACGGACCGGGGTTTATATCCCAGAGGCTAGGAGAATGGTCAAGATGAACAACTAACTAAAATAGGTGAATGCTTCTTCCTCCTCTCTCTTTCTGCCTGCTAGCTTGCTTCATTCCTTCCTGTATCTTTCCAATAATAGCATACTGTTTTGATTACTACAGCTCTGTAGCCAATTGATAGCTGGTGTAAGTTACCTTCTTCTTAAAAATGATTATAAGCACTTCATTGTTTATATAAAACTTAGAATCAGCTTGTCATTTTAAAAAATGATAGGATATTGGTTGGGATCATGTTAAATCTATTAAATCTATAGTTCAGTTTGCGGGAGATCTGTCATTTTAACAATAAAGAGTTAGATAATCTATGAACACATTTACTTAAATCTGTTTTAATTTCCCTCAGTAACGTTGGTTGTATATTTAGTCAACAAGTCTAACAATTTACATTAAATCTACTCCTAAGCATTTTATTTGTCGACGTAAATTTAAAAATTTGACTAACCAAGAGTTCATTGTTAGTTTATAAGTAAAGCTTATATCATTTTACTTTGTTAAATGCATTTAGTGTCGCCTTAGCTTATATGTGACTCGTTAGAATGGTCTATATGTACAACTATGGGAGGTAAAATAGCCTAAACCTGATTGTATTTATTCATGAAAGTAATTCAATTTTATAAAACAGCCACTTTTTGAGGGATCACTTTTTCTCTTTTGTCTTAATCTTGTCAATTTTTTTCTTTCTGTGTCTCTTCATTTATCTAAACACAATCTATGAATCAGGTCTTTTCTTGTCCCTGCCCACTAAAAGGAAATAACTCTTTATTTGGTTTGTTTGAAAAATTCCAAAATTTGATTAGCTTGATTTATACTGCATATTCATACCCCACATAAAAATATGACATTAATTAGAGTAATAGGGTCATCAAGACAAACTTGGCTGTTGAGATGCTGGTTATCATGGACCTTTCTTAGGGAGTAGGGATCGTTTTGCACTAAACATCTAGTCAGTTGGTATAGTATAGAAATCTTAAGATATTTAAAAACTGTTAAGCTTATTTACAGAACCTAATAAGCTATAATTTAAGGTTCAACTAATAATTATTTTGATTAAATAAATAAAAATGAATATAATTTATTCACTGATATTTTGGAGAAACATTAGTGGTACATTCTCCTCTAGAAAAACTAGAGTTCTTCATTTGAGAAACTGATCTATTTTTCACTTTCTTCTAAATTCAACCTTGTATTTTTCACCTGTTATATGTGAGATAGTTTCAAAATGGTTCATGATACTAACAACAAATGTCTGTGACTATATTGCTAAATTTCTTTATAAAATAAAGTGCACGTGAATATTATCTATCTAAAATATATTGTTAATCGTCATCAGGACAAGTTTGAAAAAATATTTCTATATTCAATAATTTTATGATTTTCTGAGTCTATGTGTGTATATATATATATATTCAAGATATAGTAAAAGACAAGAAGGAAGACAGTGAATTCTTATTACCTGTGAGCATTATAAGACAATAAAAAAAGGCACTATCAAGAATATGTTAAGATTTTTTGAGATCTTGATAGAAAAATGAGATTATGAACAAATTAGGCATTAGTGAAAGTTCATATTAATTGTAAATCTATGTCTGATGTAAGAGTGCTCTGTATTCTTGCTGTTTTAAAACTACCTTTATTGTCATTGCTTTACTTAGTCAATAAAATACTTCATTGCTTGTATGTATTATATACATTTTTATTAAGAATATATGGACACTAATCAAATTTCTCTTTTAAAACAGGCTATGAAAGTTAGATTTTTTCTTATTCTTGTACATTTCTGTTTTGAAATTGCCTATTATTTATTTCCATGGGATTAATGCACTGAAGCTATCCCACACTATATATTCAGAAAAAATTCTAATAAGACTTACAAATTTATTATTCTAACCCAAAACTAAAAACTGTTGTTTATATTGAGTTTCATTAAATGATTAAAAAGAATCACTAATCTCAACATATCCAGGTTAATTACAATGACAATTTTAAGAGAACAATGATATATTACTCACACCAAAAGGTAAAGAATTCATCACACATTCTTAGGATATGTCAAAAGCAAACAGCTAACGACTTGATCAAATCAACAATAGATATATTCTTTTAGTCAGCTTGTTTCAGTTTTAAAAATGCAAGATGCCACAAAATTAAAATGTATCCTCAAGCTTTCCTGTTCTATAAATTGCTTTTTATTGTAGATCTTGAAATCTTTGCTCTAAACAGAATCATGTCCATTTAAAAAATTCCCATCTTTTTGCTATTTTGTAATTTCATCTATCTGTGCTGCTGTCTTTATGCTTTCCATAAATGTCATTTTTAGACTTATGATCATATCAACAGCTGTTTTTTTTTAAATTTTTCCTGAATTGTGGTCATATCCTTGCTAAATGTAAATTGATGAATATGGGTTTAAGCTAAGTGTTTAATTTAGGCCTGAGGTTGTGACCCTAATCTAAAACATCTTACATGGTCAGTCACCTGAATATGCTTATGATTTGGGTTTCCTCTGGATTCCTAATGATTCTTCCTCACATATAGCTCAACTTTACACTTGATCAAACATTAACTGACATTTGGGAGGACAATTTTCTTTCTGTGATTGCTTCATTCTGAGTCATGTTGAACAATCTGAAAAGCTAGGTATGTATACAGAGTATATATGAATTTAGTGAAAACACAGATATTTATATTTATTTCATCTGTCTTTGTCTACTTAATGAATATACTTGCTATTTTATTGTATTCTTTGGCAAATATGTAGATACAACTACGAAAATTGCTGAATTTTTCTAAAATGAATGGGAGAGTGTTTATCAGATGCTTCCATTTATCTAAGCAACATGAATTTTGAATTATTGTGGAGCTTCCTTAAATGTAATTATGTTCTCTTTAATGACTTCCAATTGATTTTTGTTATGGCGACTACTATTAGAGAGCAAGTAATTAATTTTACTAAATAAGTAAAACTGAGCATGATCTATTATAGAATACCAGTTTTATGAGCAAGAGAGTTGAAAATTATTTATAGGGACAAAACAATCACTGTATTTCAGAAATATGAAACCTTAGTAGTCACTCAATAAAATCCTTTCATTCTACAAATAGGAGATTTAAACTTTGAGAATTTATATCAATTGTCCCTAGATGTAATAATGAAACAATAAGGAATATACTCTTGTATATCTAATCATTCCACTGTCAACTGCTTTTTTTCTGATCCTCTAAAAAAATTCTGGTTGATTTGGAAGTTTGTATATACAATCAATAATTCATGATTTTCTTTTATGTAACATATAGGGTAGTGGAGAAATGGGTGAATCAAGATATTTGATGAAAATTCTATTTTATCATCTCTAATGAATCCAAGTGAAAATAGAGTCCTAATTCATATTTTGGAACTCAATGTTTATTAAAAATATATGGTACAGTAGACAATGAGTTGATCTTCAGTAACATTTCCCAAATAATTAAAATACCACTGATACATTATTCTGAAAAAAAAAAAAAAAGCAAAACAAAACTGGGGAAGGTGAGCTGATCTAAAATGACATATTTTAAATACCATTTCATCAGTATTCAACTGAATAACTATTATTATTTAATCTAGAAATCTACAATCAGAACATCACTTTTTGAGTGATAATCTTTAAAACTAATGTTATGATCACAAATATTTATTTCCATGTATATTCTTGTCAAGGGTTGCCTTTCCAGTGGCTTGAATGTGTGCTTCTGAGACCAGCTGGTCAGCACTGGAACTCTGAAGTGGAGAACCAGTACTTCCAATGAATTTCTAAAATAAGGTAAATGTACTTCTCATATAAAATATTCATAGATACACACAATTTCACATCGCTAATGAATAAAACAGATTAGAAATATTCTCATTAGATGTTTGTAATTTGAATTTCAACTATGTACCACACTCCATCTCAGATCAAAAAAATATCACAAGATGACAAGTGCAAATTTTCAAAAGTAGAGCTGGCAACACAATTGAAAATGCTTCTAAATTCTTTCATTTCACCATGAGAAAGCCAAGAGTTATAATTATTAGATAAGATTGTCTTAAATATCTCTAACTTAGAAAAAAGTGATGCAAGTGAAAATAATGACTTATTAACTGCACTATTCCTAGCCAATTCTCCCAACCACCCATAGAGCAGCTGGAGAGTTTTATTATAACTTCCTTAGTATTCACTATCATATAAATATTTTACAAGAAAAATAAATAAAATTGTTTAAAGAGTTAAGTAAATATAATAAATTTATCATATGAATTTCATATAGTAGCATGGATACACCCTGAAGACTCACAATGCACATCAGTATGTTAAAGATTGCCATAGAGCAAAGCCTGTTTAATTTCGTTTACTCCGAAGTTTCTCAGATTATTTTATTATAGATAGCTTTCCCCAGGAAATACATTTTAACATTTCATAAAACTAGTGTTGTGGAGGACATATTTTTAAAAGTGCTGATCTAAGCATTAAAAGCTATGCAATCATAAATATCAGAATGTCTCCTTTGTGGAAAGTACTGAGTATATAAAAGAGTTTTAGCCAAAAAGAACAAAATTTCCCCATTATATTTCTTTATTAAAAGAATACTTGTAGCTTCATGATGACAGGCAGTATTATTTAGAGACTAATGGCTTGCATTTCTGTCTCAACTGTCCCTGCCACCAGCTGTGTATCTTTGTGTGTATTATTTAGCATCTTCGTGCTTCAAACAGTTCAACTGCTAAATGAGAATAATACTGGTAACTGATTCAGGGGTTGTGACGTTTACATAAACTTCTGGCATAGTAACACAGTAAGGATTAATGAACTTAAACTATTGTATATGGGTATGACAAATAAATGTCATATATACATATATCATTTATTGTGTATATATATATATATATATATATAAATCATTTTTACTTACGCTGACACTTCACCAATGGCACTGAGACCAAACGCAGTGATGGGATAGATCTTTCCCATATGGCCTGAGCAGATAAATAGCAAAGCTCAACACAACTAGTAAGCTTCAAACCTTAAGTTAAAATCTAACATAGTAATTGAATATTCTAAATCACATGGCAGAACAAATCCAAATGTGTGTTAGAAGACCTGAGCTAAGGTATGGTTCTTTATTAACTTCATAAATCATCATCTTCATATTCATTTGCAGAAAGTACAGAAGTCTAATGAACTCATTTTGGCTTCTTCTAGCTTTAAATTTTTATGATTTTTCTCTCTATGGTTTTAAGACTTATTATATATGTCATGGATGGGATAAATATAGACTTTGAGTAGTCCTTTGGCTACTGGTAATGTACTTGTGAATAATATTAGTTTTCTTTACCAATCATTTTATATTTTCATGTAGAGTCAACTGTTATTTCAGTCATTTATAGTGTAAGTATAACTAGCAAGAAGGGTTAGTTTCTGTGATTTATGAAACTTTGGTCAGTCATAACAGTGTGAATTCTCTTTGATGTTTTTCTTGATAATTCTTGGAGCCCACACCAAGATTGCTTCTGAAGCTCTTCTCAGGACATGAATGAGAGTCAGTCCCACTGTGAGTAATGTGAAGCCCTCCCTACACTTTGGTTTGGGACAAGATGACAAAAGTATAGAATGCTCCTATTCATTGGAAAGATACTTACAACTTGGAATGTCACTATAAACAAAGGATCAGAAGTAACAGGAAAAGGTAATAAGATTGTTTGTTACTGCTTTCTTACTTATGCTTCTACTATGTTAAGTGTGTATCTGAATAGAAAACTTCCTCAACCAAGGTCTCTAAATGTGGAATATTACTATTGAATCATATGCGATAAAATTCTTGCTCAAATATAATCATCTTTTGGGGTAACTAATCAGAATTTTATTAATTTGACATACTGGTTTATGCATTTAGTAAAAGCATGTAACTCTGGAATACACTATAAAGAACTATCTTGCTAAATCCAATGTCATTTTTATCTATAATTGGAATTCATAGTTTCTGTTACATGGAGAATGACTTCATAAAATGTACTTGACTAAATGGGAAAATTCATAACCAATTCTGTTAATTTATATATGTGATAAAAGTAAGCAATTATGCTAATATAAGTAAGCAATTATTCGAACATTGAGCATTTTGATGTGTTTTTGTGCTGGAACAATATTAAGAACCAGGAAAACTGAAGTTGTACAATAAAGAGTTAAGGCTTTTGCCATACTTATTCTCTTTTACGTTACCAGGGAGCAAATAAAAGAAAAAAGAAAACAAAAGATTCAATAAAAAGTATCTAAGTTATTCATACAAATCCTATTATTTCTATTGATTTAGTAACGAGTGCACCTCATTTTCCAGTCTGTGAAATGATAATGCTCCTGGCCATGGGCTCCATCAATTTAGGATTCTAATTTGAAATATTTCAATCACCTCTTAAAGTTGCAGAATAATCCACACGCTGATCTCCCAGAAGGAATATCAGAATGCAGATGCGCTACACTTTGCAAGTATAAACAGAATGTTAAGAGATCAGGTTACCTTTCTTCCTGGAAATCTCTGTTCCACCTATGATGTGAAATACAGTTTTTATTTTGCTGGAGCCTCTCGGAGGGGCAGCTGATGGCTGACAATATCATTAAGTAGGTTCAAGTTGGGAATGGAAGGTTAACAACAGTCTGTGTAAGAGAAATGTAGACAAAAGATAATTCAAGTTTCAACCTTTCAAGGGATTCACTAGCCGGAGCTGACTGTGGGCTCCCTGTATTCAAGTTAATAAAGTCCTCAAGCAGAGCAATGATGGGTTGCTGCCTCTGAGAAGTGACACTGATTTTCTGCATTTGGATCAGAAACTGGCATACTGGAAGATTTTCGATTGTAGGGGAACCTAAACTGAAATCAAGGTTCATCATTTTTATGGCTCTAGTTTTCATAAATGAATTAACATTGCCAGGATGAAAACTTTCAATGAAAATAGTGTTATGACACCACTTCCTCCCAGTTATTTTCCAAGTAATAATCTGATCCAGACACTGACATATGAGTTTGCAACTGCACTTCGTCAAACCAAACCTCTTTTTCATAACTTAATTTTCCCTCAAGCGAACAGTGTCATTGCAGGAAGAGTCTCTAATTGGAAGTGCTACTAATCACTTTAGATTTAATTTGAAAATAAAGCAGAATGGTAGCCAGAGAAGAAGAATCTTGCAATGGGCAAGGTTGGAAAAAATGGAAGGTTTGAAAAGTTCCAGTTTCGGTTCACTTTTCCAAGTTTCCCTTCACCTACTTCCTTCCAGTCAGTTCTACTTGTCCCACAATGTCAGCATTCAGGGGAGAGTCGCTGGCACTACCACAGAAAGATAAATAGAAATGATTCCTTCACAAGGGCTTGACATGCTCACTACATTTCTGGCTTTGAAATCTTTACTATTCACTAATAAATTGTCTTAAATGACCTCTCCTCCTTATCTGTTTTTCTCCACCCTCAGCCCATAGTCTCAAACCCAGGTCCACAGCTTTCATAGCCTGTGCCTCAGAGAGGGGTAGGGTTGAATTTTTTAAAAAAGAAGTTACTGTGCCAGTCTAACCTCATCTTTTAGAATTAAGAATAATACAAGCCAAAAATATAAAAGACCACAAGTGAAAAAGGAACCTATACAAAACTTTAAACCCTGGACCATTAAATGGTTAAACTAAAAGAAAACGAACACCATCACCATCAATGAGGAAGTGGTGGCTACATTTAAAGTCCGAAATTCCTATCATTTAGAGACTCTATAAAATACCTTGGACAGTTCAGTGTACTTTGCCAGATTCAGATTTGGGGATTTGTCTTTTTAATTTGCATTTAATCCTTCCTTCTACAATTGATTGTAGTCTCTAAAGTGATGAGGAGTGAAAATTTGATTTTTCATTAGTAGATATGACAAAGTTATTAGGGAAAAGAAAGGAGACGGTCAAAGGAATGACAAAATGGAAGAGCTAAACACGTACTGGATAATGTTTATCAATGTCAATTCACCTTTTTTTCTCTTCTGTTACATTTATTTTGTAATCTTCACACATATTCCACCTGCTTAAACACATAGATGCGCACATATTCTTCTTTCTAGTCACATTAATTTTCTCCACAGTAAATCTGCCTTGTAAGAAAATCCTAGAATGTCTCTAACTTTGCATAGATATTGGGTTAGTTAGGGTTCTCCACAGAAACAGAACCAATGGGATATCTGTCTATTTGTCTATCTAATTATCAATCATCACCTGAGACGTCCCACATTCTGCCACCTGCGAGCTGGGGAACTAGAAAGAAGGTGGTGTGATTCAGTTGAATCTGAAGGTCTGAGAACCAGCGGACCACTGGTGTGGGTCCTGGAGGTCCAAAGGCCAAGAACCAGAAACTCTGATATCCGAGGGCAGGAGGATATGGATGACCCAGTTGAAAACGAGAGAGAGAATTTGCTCTTATTTTCCCTTATTCTGTTCTGACCCTCAGTGGACTGGAGCATGCCTGCCCATATTGGTGTAGGGAAAATCTCTTCACTCAAGTCTGCCTAATAAAATGCTACTTTTGTCAATAAACACTCTTGCAGACACACCACAAAAAAACATTTACCAGATATCTGAGTATCCCACACCCAGTCAAGTTTACACTTGGATATTTTGCAGTAGGAAAAACATGTGGATTCCCTAATAGAGGACTGTAGATGCATTGTAGAGAGACAATATTGTCATAGAAATACAGGAAATAATTTTAAAGGAGGCGATACCTACTCTGTTAAACATCTCTCTAGTTTATCACACAAAATACATCAGAACTGAGCACATTAAAAAATAGTAGGGTGCAATGAAACATACACAAGGTACTTAGGTCATCCTAATTACTGTACTTACTTTTATATCATCCTTTCATCATACATTAAGTGCAGCAGTTCTGCATTCTTTATGCAGCTGGAGATATGAAACCATATATATCACACTTTTAAGTAAGAACATTGCTGGTTCATAGTTCTAGTTGCACATCTGGTAGTATGTTGCAAAAATATTCCCTAGAGAGAGCATCTGGTCTTTAAAGACTTTATACTGTTGAAATTAATTGAATTTACATGACATCTGGATAAGCAGAAACGTCATGATGGCACAAAATGGCCTTATTACATTACTACAGACGAAGTTAGCACAAAAAGATAAGCAGCAAGTGCCCTTCAAAAAGCTTCATTAGTAGCATGATCCACATTAGCTCTGCAACTAGGCCAAGTTTTCATTGCCCTTTTCAACATTTCGTAATCTGACACCTTTCTTGTGGACCATATTGTAACAAGGTCAGGCCAGAAAAAATGTTTATGGTCCTACACGACAGTTTAATTTAGACTTATCAGCCAACATTTCCATCAGGATTAAGTCACAGTTTAACTATGGCCTCTCGCCCAAATTAGAAAATGTTTCCCAAAGAAATCAGATGACGGTAAAAAGAAACAACCCTCCCCCCCCAAAAAAATATAGGAAAATGGCACCAACCAAACAATGTCACAAAAAAATCTATAGTATGTTTTTCAGGTGAACAAGAGAAGTAACTTGGTTCTAATATTTTTTCCATTTTAGTAATGTGAATTTAGATGGCTTTAAATAAAATGGTCCCCTCTAAATTGCTGTTCAACTGAAAATATAAGAAGTTCCATTTCAGATTCTGGTTTAGAACAGAGGTAAGGGGAAATAAAAATGTGTGTGCATACAGATGTTCTGGGAAATGTTAGAGGTACTGATAAATTATAGTATCTCTTATTAAAATTATAAAACCTACAGATTACTGCTTATTAAAATTTCTGAGACCTATAGCTTCCTTTGCTTATTGTAATAATAATTATTTTTGCTTAAATTAGCAATTTATAAAAAGTATTTAATTAACATGTTTATTGGGAAAATACCTCTGGTTTGCTTTAGTAGAAGATTGGTTGGACACTGATTTGGGAAACACTAGGCAATGAAAACATTTTTCTGTCCTGATGCCTAACTAAAGGGTGAAAAATTGAAATCCCAATTCCTACAAATGATTTGTACATAACTAGGAGTTTTTCAAATTTCAAAACTGAAGATGTAATATGAACGTACAGAGTTTAAGAAACTCATTGATATTTAGAAAATACTAAATATAAATTTATCTCTTAAAATTTACAAAGATTTGTCTCAACATGTTCAACAGAATCACTTCTGACATTCTAAAGACTTATTATTATATTGGATATATGACAAAATTAATAAAAAAAAGATTTTCCTCCTTGAAAAGACTTAAAAAGCAAAAATGCTAAAATTCATAAAACTATGTCAATTTTTATGATGTTACAGAATTTAAAGATGAATAATCTAATTTGCCTAAAGGAGTTCACCCTTTAGTGAGGTTTCCTGAGATACAAACAGAAATTCTGAATCAATATGATAAATGCTTTCATCATCACTGGTAGGTTCAAAGTATTACTCAAGAAGGGAGCATGTTCGGAATGAGTAACTCCCAGACATCCCAGGGAGCCAGGCAGTCGAAGCTTCCATTTATCACCTGAATGTTGGCTTTATAATGCAGCAGAGACACCAAGCAGGAATGATGGTGTCATTAGATTATATTTTAGAATAAACATGCAAAATCTTACTAGCATTTTCCTTTGAACAGAATGCTATCATAAGCTAAATTCAAAATATTATCTTTAAGATGAACGAATGGTTGTTTGCTTTTTTCCCCAAAAAACATTTTCCAAAGTAGTAAACTTCCCAATAAAGATCTGATTCACAAATGATGCCAATAAAGTAAACAAAATAGCTGGAAATTGAGAGGAGAGCAAATACATTTCCCAGTAATTACCTTGCTTTTTCAGGGTAAATTCCATAGTCCTCTAGCAAAGGAATCCTTTTCTATCCTTAAGCCTATTCATGGTGTTGGAATAATTGTTCACTAAGGTTCAGCCAATTATCCAAACAAAAGCTGTTTATCTGTCTTGACATTGGATTATGTGTTGCAATAGTAGTTACAAACGGGATACATGTGGATGATAAAATTCTTACTTTTCAGTTGTTGCTTTTTCTGGATTTCTAGAGAACTGGCACATTCAGGTATAGTCAAATCAACCTTATTCTGTACAGTTATGAAAAATCTTAGTTCAGTGCCCCTGGAAGCGCAAACGTCTGCCCTCCCCACTTCAGTGCACACACATTCCCAGTGCAGAACCAAAGACATGGTCCCTAAACTCCCGGGCCGGTGGAGCAGTGGAACTCTGGGGAGACTCCGTTTCCCCTCATGTCCCCTTTGTTAGTTGGAAGATTTCTGCCATCCAATGTCTAATGTCACCATTATTACTTAGTGCTTAATTCTGACCAAACTAGTAAGTAGCATATCATTTTCTTTCTTGACTTTGTCTTCTACTGTTTCATTAACTTCTGTTTAAAAACTGTGTTCCTTTTCATAGACCTCATAAACCCACGAGAGACTTCACATCTTAATCTGCGATATAATAGCAAATGCATGTGTTTGGTGTACACTTTAAAATTTATATTAGATCATTTCTCTCTTCCTTCCACTCCCCTTTCTTTTCCTCCTTCCTGCCTTTCTTTCCTCCTTCCTTTCTCAGCTGTCCCCTTCACTCCTCCCCCCTAGATATGTATGAATATTTATGATATTTATGGTTTTTAAGATGTACTAGAAAGATGACCTTCTTAAGCTAAAGTTTTACTGTATTTATACAACAGTTAGTAAACTTATGGCGTTTATTATTTTAAAAGGTGGCAAACAGTTAAAATGCAAATTGGTTCATGCATTTTAAATGCATGTATTGACAAAGGAATTATTATATTGCCACTATAAATGAAAACCCTTTGTTTTTATTTTAATAGTTAGTTTCTTTGTAAGAATCATATTATCCTAGATATACAATAGGTTTGACAGAGGATTTAGTCTTATTTTCCACATCTATCCTAGCTATTCCAACACTAAGTCTTCCAGAAATTTGAAATCATCTGCACACATGTAAATATACAAAAATACAATTTACAATTCTATTAAACATAATGCAGGATGCTAACTTTTAGTTCTAGTATCTCTGGAAATACTTGTACTTTTCCATTCAAATATATATATATATTTGCTCTTAGGAAGATGGAAATTTACTTATTTTTAAGACATACATAAGCTAGTAGATCTACAGATATATTTAGAATGACATCAATCTTTTATCAGAGCTGTTTTAAGAGCCAGTGCTAATTATATTTTATTTTTTAAATATGCAAACTATGAGTCCCAGAAAAAAGAGGTTAATAACAAATTAAACTTTCTTGGGGAAAAAGGTGCAGCTCTGAAATTGTTTTAAATCAATATACTGCACTTAATTTATAAATAAGCGCTGAGGTAAAAGGCATCCTTAGAAGATTGTTTGAAGCATGACATGAAGCAGAGGCAGTTGTTAATGAGTGTTAGGTGAATAAATGCAATTCTACTTTGCCTAAAAATGTTTCCTTATGGAATTGACCTCAACATATCTGTGTATGTGTGTGTTTCGTTTCCTATTGTTGCTGCTTTATGTAAAACAATATCGCACAGTAAGAGTAGTTGTACTTTTTTCTTTACATAATACCAAAGAAAGTTTTATATTAAAGATGTGCAGGGATGCCTCCTGGTGGCCTAGTGTCTAGTATACCTGGGAGCAGTTCCACATACATCCCAAGGTTCAAGACCTGAGATTGGGGGAGCAACAATGTGCACAACTAACTAAAAATAAATAAATAAAGTTCTTGCTCCTCTTCTCTTTTCCTACCTGCCTACCTACCCACCTTCATTCCTGTACCTTTCCTTTAAAAATAAAAAAAGATGTGCAGATGTGAATTTGATAGCTTTTTAACAGTATGAAAACATTTGTGAAAGAAGTCTGCAATATTCTGAAATGTAAAAATAAAATCTTCATGTTGCAAAATCCGTAGTATAAAATGAAACATGCTATTTATGGGAGAGGGATCAATATTTCTCTCCATTATAATTCAAATCAAGAAAATTGTATGAGTTAGATAAGGTATACTTAATAAAGTATACTTAAAATATTTTCTCCTGGTCATGATTATCTTAAATTTGCATTCTCAGTTTAAGATTGGTAGATTTCGACAGTGAAATGGTATTAATTAACTTTATATGAAGACATTTCACAAATGGTAAGTAATTAAACTTTTAATCTTCAGTTGAATAAAGTGAATAAAACCACTCAAGCTGAATTTCTGGATCACTGTAACTTCCCTGACGGACATGCTCTGATATTTATTTTATGTGTTTCCTTTCCTCTTAACACATTGTTGACTGTTACTCTATATGGAATTAATACGCATCATCTATCCATTTTATGAGATGAACTGAAATCCCATTTTAATGGAGACATTGGTAGCATGTCCTGACTCTGGTAGGCTTACTGAGTTAGTCATTCTTTAGTCTTGACTCAGCGGGAGCCAAACAGGTGTTTTTTTAATGTACCTCTAGCATAGCAGGTTGAGAACAACAGGCTGGTTAAATAAATGTTGCTTTTTTTTTTTTTTTTTGAGACCTAATCTCAGGGTCATTAAAGGTAGGAATAGACTTCTAACTGTGACTTGCAATCTTGTTTCCTGGAGGCATGTGAGGAGATAATGAACTCACTCAGATGTTTCCAGGAGTGCCTGCTCTGTGCCAAACTGTTAGGCTCTGCATTTTCCTGTACATATGTTCCCATTCAATCTCTAGAACAGAGCGAAGTGGAATTGTTAGACATTGCAGCTCAGAGAAGTTAAACAGCGTGCATAAAGTCATGGCCTGGGTAAGAAATAACCCAGTTCAAGGTTGGATTTTAATCCAGATGTTCAGACTAAATCTAGCATGTTTTCCACCATACTGCATTGCGATGGGAGGCAGCTGACTAGACTTGAAGAGGCTCATCTGGAGTGAGATGTCTACCTTTGATGAAAGATGTTCTGTACTTTTACAAAATAGCACTTCATTCCCATTCTGGGAACTCAGTTCCCAATTTGGGACTTACTTGCCTTGTGCTCAAGTTATTTAATCTGTTAATTTTAGGTTTCTCTCTCTAAATATAATGAAAATGATATTTCAAACTCTTGCCTAAGGATATCATTGAAAATTAATGTCATAATCATGGTAATAAGTCATTTTAAGTTTCTACAGAAAATTCTGACTTGTAGATCAAGTCACAATTCCTATATTTAATCTACTACAGAGCCCCTACAATAGGCTCTCTCCCCGACTTACTCCCATTTTCCAAAACCACAAAGAAGTGACAAAAGACCCTGCCATAAGCAGCACAAAGTCCCCCAAGAAAGCACGAACAAGGGTATGAATCTTATTTTCAATATTAGTGAACATCTTTCTTTGCTCAAAGCCAAGTTCCTTTTTTTAATGCACAGTGACTATGAGACCCACTGACTCTTAAATAATATCTTAGATAAAATTATCTTTGTAAGTCTCCTTAGATATAAATGTCCATAGCAGCATAAAGATATAATATGATCTTCATTAATATTTTGTCATTTAAATGTTAATGCTATCAATTCTACCATGTCATCTTTCTCCAGAAGAACTTGTGTAGGGCAATCTTCAAATTAGAAAATAATATAGAAACTTACAACTATTCCACCTTTATATTCCAAGATTAGGAGAAAGATTTATAACTAAAAGCCATAGCAAAGAGAAAGAATTGCTGAAAAACAGTATGTAAAAGTCATGCTGAAATATGTCTTTCAATCTGTCTCCCAGTTCCCATGTGAATCAAGTAACTGAATCTATCTTCACTTCAATTTCCTTATTAGTTAAAATGGGCTAAGTAATAAATAAAAACTAAATAACTTATGTGAGTTTGGGAGTGGGAGTCAGACCTAAATAGGGTAACACTTGTAATGTTTAACTGTAAGTTATTGCTCAATTCAAGTTAATGTGATTTTTTTTGTGTTTAATTCTCTTTTGTTGTTCAATAAGTAATTATTAGTAATTTCTGTTAGTATAATCATATAGTTATATAGTGATGGTTTACTTGATTTTAAGAAAACTAAAGGCACAAATTGACTGTATGTTGTCTTTTCCCAGTTATTCTGAAATTCGAAGAAATTGTATTCACATAATTCCAAATACTGGTTTAATTAATACTGGTTTAAATTAAACTTCAAATTCTATTGATGTGCCTTATTGTCAACTTTTCCTTTTCCCTAAATTATACTACACTGGATTAAATTGAACCTTCTCTAAAAGGTGAGATATAGTTTCCCTGTAAAAGTGGAGTTTTGACATAGAGACACACAAAGTCAACACCAAGTAATGACAGAGGCAGAGACTTAAGTCAAGGAAAACCAAGGATTGCTGGCAGCCATAGAAGTCAGGAAAGAGGCAAAGATGAGATCCTGCCTCATAACTTTCTGAGAGAACCAATCCTGCTGACATCTTGATTTTGAATTTCTAGATTCGTACCTATAAAAGGATAACTTTCTGTTGTTTTAACCCCCTAGTTGTGGCTTGTTAGCTGCTCCTCGAACACTAACAAAGAAATTGGTACTACTCAAACAATACAGAAGAATGTAGAAGCAGTTTTGGAATGGGAAATTTGTAGAGACTGGAAGAATTTTGAGGCTCATAAAAGAAATGGATAGATAGACTTGAAAAGATTGTTGGCAAACAGATTTTAAAGGCAGATCTCATGGGGTCTCAGAAAGTAGATAAGTGAGCTGTGGAGAAATGCTCCATTGTCTTAGGGAAACAGCATCAGAATGAACAGAATACTGCCAGAAAATGAGTATATAAATACTTTATCCAAGTCCCAAATGGAAATGAGGAACATATTATTAGATACTGAAGGACGATGATCCTTATTAGAAGGTAATTGATAACATGGAAGAATTAACTTGCAATTTTGGGTAAAAAGTAGAATTTGCATAAGATTTTATATCAATATGCAAAGGTACAGTCTGATTTTTCTTTGCTCCTCATACCAGAATGAGAGAGGAAAAAAGAGAAACCAAGGAAGAAACTTCTTAACAGAAAATCTGGAAAATTCATAGTCTGCTCAGAATCAGAGTCAAGAGTTTAACTGGACAACCTCTGCTAGAGATTAGGCATGAGGCAATGGACCCAATAACCAACTAAGAAGAAGTCAGAGCATAGATGGAATTATCTAGGAGGGATCTTTGGAAAATCCTTATTCAAATGATGCAGATCTCCTTGTCAGACAACAAAGGCCAATGAAGTTTTTGAGAATTTTCTATCAACAAAAATATTGCCAGCCTGGAGTGAAAGGGAGATACATGAGACAAAATAAAGGAAGAATGATTCTAAAAACTAAGATAAGTAAACTAACATAAGTATTCTAAGACAAGTTAAAAGACGGGTTGACTTTTTGGAAGTGTTGAGAGGACTGAAAGGATTGAGCATTAGACCACTAACGAATACTCTTAGGTCTTGAGACTTGATGAAATTTGTCCTGCTGGATTACAAACACATTTTAGACCATGAAGTCCTACATATACATATACGTGTGTATATATATATGTGTGTATGTGTGTGTTATATGAATATATGTGAATATATGTATGTATGTATATATGTATATTTAAAAATGCCCTCTTTTAGAATGAGAATAATATATATACATATACATACATACATATACACATACATATACATATATTATCTGCCTATACCATCACTGCATATTGAAAGCACATAACTTGTTTTGTTCTGGTTAGTGGACACAAATTTTTTATGCCAGGATAGTCAATATGCAGAGTTTCATCCATCCTTGAGTTATATGAGAAGATTTGGAATATTTTTGAATTGATAGATAGATGAAATTTTGAATTTAGAGTTAACGCAGGAATGGTTTAACTTTGGGGATGTGGACATTTGAGGGACTGTATTTTGTGCATGGGAAGGATCTGACTAGTGGGTAGAATACACTGAGTTGAATAATGTGCCTCCCAAATCACATTCACCTGGAACTTTTTTATATAAACTTAATTGGAAATATGTTCTTCCATATGTAATAAAGCTAGATTAGATTGGGCCATGAACCAAAAGAATTGTTGTAAGAAGCAGGAAATTTGGACATTGAAATAAAAAAGAATGAGATGCAATCAGGAGACAGTTTGGATAAATGTCTCTGAATGTCAAGGAACACTCAAGATTGTTGAGAACCACCAGAAACCAGAAGAGAGTCAATGAAGAGATACTCCCTCAAAGCCTACATACAGAAGGATCTGACCATGACTCCATTTTGATTTTGAAATGATAACGGTAAATTTTTCTTATTTCAAATTCTCCAGGTTGTGACATTTTGTTACAGTAACAGTCCTAGGAAACTAATAAAAATATATTATATATTCAACTAAATATTCTGATATATAATAAAGGATATATTATGACCTGAAATGTACATACACTCACACAAATATACACACACACACATTGCTGTTTCCACACGATTTTCCCTCTTAATGTGTAAATTAACACTGTGAACCAAAATATCATTTAGTAAAAACTATATTTCAAATTAACCTATAAACATAGCATACATGATTTGAGTAGAGTACAAACAGAAAAAAAATATGAATGCATGTTATTCATATAAAGATATATTAATTCATCTAAACTGGTTTTAATTTGGGTGGGTAGGTGCAAATTGTATTTAATGAACCTATGAAACTGAGAAACTGATTAATATACTTACATGAAATGTAATTTTTCATTTTGCTTTGTCAGAATTAAGGCAAATAAGATTATAAAAGAAAATTAAAGGGAGGAGATGCTTACATCAAATCAGATTTATGGCTACACTGGAAATTCAATTACTCACTTTAATAATCCAAGTTGAAAACTAGATTGAAGAAATAAAACTAATAAAATATTGCTTTATACTTGGTTGGTAAGTAGTTCATGACTTTTTTGGTATACTGTGTACATAGCTCAAGTTTGATTCAGTTTTGCTAATGACAGACTAAGATATAAAATACTAAGAGTTGTAAATCTGCTCAGTGAGTGTCATTTTTCTACAATTCCATAATCTAACTGATAAAAAATAGACATTTAGACTGTTTTAATATGTGAAATTATCTCCTCTTATCTCTCCTAATGATGTGAAAAAATAAATATCAGTAAAAAGCTGAATATTATTCTTTAATAATTTTGTTGATACCTTGCTTCTGGGGGTAAGAAATTATCCACATAGCATAATGTTATAAAATTAGAATTGATATTAACTCTTTGCATTTAAGAATAAATTATAGTGTGATAAAGTACAGTAATATTACCCAAATTATTAATAATAAGAGTTCTAGATATATTCAAAGACAAGAAGGAAGACAGTGATTTCTGATCACTTGTGAGCTTTAGGATTATGATTGTAAAAAAGGTACTATCAAGAATATGTTAAGATTTTTGAGATCTTGATAGAAAAATGAGACTATAAATAAATTGGATATTAACTGAAATTAAATATTAATTGTACCAATTTAGAAGTTATCAGAAAAAATGATTCCCACTTTTTACTGAAATACAATATATGCACAGGATATATGATTAGATATGGTGTGAGATTTTGTCTGAACTCCTTAATTATTTTTAATTAAAATGAAATTTTAGACATGAGATTTAATCAACAAATCAATTAATAATAATGAATTGATGTCAGTTATCATTTCTAAAGCAGTTCAAAGATAGAACGTGCTACATCTGCCAAATATTATTAAGATCATAATGATGAATGTAGATAAAAAATCTGATATAAGTAATATTTTAGAGAACTATTTATATTATAAATATTTTAAAATACAGCACAATATTTTGGAAAAGATATATACCTGCTTCTTAAGTTACTTTAAAATTTTTTTCCTTAAGTAATTTAATTCATTTCTTTCTTTGTTTCTGTCAGTAACTCAATGAAAAGCTTCTTCCTAAGTCCTAGCATATTTCTGATATGAACATTGAGAATTTAGTGGTGAACAAAATAAGCAATATCTATACCTTCAAGAAACTTGCATTCAGATAGAAGCACATCTAAAAACATAAACACGGAAATGAGAATTTCAGTCACCAATAAATATTATGATAAAAAAAGTTACCTAGAATCAAATATACTTGCCGAGGATATCTGGTGTATGGACAGGGCTCTATATTGGCTAGGTAATCTGGGAAGCTCTTATGAGCTTTAACATTAGGTTTAGAAATTAAACAAAAGTATCAACCAAGGAGCCAATAAAATAACAAATACGAGAGTCCAAGTCAGGAATAAGCTTGATGAATTCAATAAAAATGATGAATTGAACACATTTCAAAGTATGCTAAAAACATGCAGGATATGAAATCTGAAGACTAAGCAAGGTGATGAAATGTTACTCAAAAACTGAATGAGAATAACTGATACGATTTTTACTCCATTGATTATAGATAACATTCTTCTAGTACAAAGTCAAAAAAGAAAAAAGAACTAGGGTTTTGATTTTCTTCAGTGTTTTTATTGAGATATATTTTATACCTCATAAAATACCACTCTCTCAAATGACAATTAATTTATTTTTAGTAACTTTATTCAGTGTTTTAACCAAAATCATGAATCACTTTTAGAACACACCCCCTCCCCAAAGATCCTTTATGTTCACTTAAAATTAATTTCCATTTTCATCCCCAGCCTCCAACAATCACTACTCTGATATCTGTCTCTATAAATTTGCTTTTTGTGACATTGCAGATAAGCTGATTGATATTATGTATAGTCAGAGAGCTATTAGCAGTTTATAAACAGAGTGACAATACTACATGGTGAGAAGTGTTCTGGTTCTGGCTGTGAAGTCTGGAGGAAATAAAAGATAAAAATTATCTTTTTTTATATGCATGTAATTAGGTGAATGGTAATCCTACTAAAGGATGAAAATTCTTTAAGGAAAATAATCTTTGCATTTCTTTTTGTCATATCTTTTAGCAGCTTACTAGATATGAAAGTAACGTGAACAGTTGGGTATACTACATCTGGGCGGAATCATCAGAAAAGAGATGATTAAACAGTCGCCATCAATGAGATCACCTAGGGAGATAAAGGAGAGTGAAAATGAGGGAGTGAGGGTACAAAGAACTCCCTCTGGGTGCTCTACCAGTCTGGTATACAGATTTTATAATTTGCAGGGTTCAAGTAAGATAAACATACAGCTCTTTTGTAAAAAAGGATCAGGAACTTGAATCAGGTAAAGGGGATTAGTTGTAATGGTGAAGGCTGGAAACTGACTTTCAGTTGTGCTGTAGTTTTATGTAGATTTATAATTCTGTAAACTTGAAACCCACCTAGTATTTTAAACTAATGTTACTTCAACACTACTGATAACTTGAATAAATTCTGGTTTCCACTGCAGCATGTAACTTAGAAGTCCTCAATCATAATCACAAAAACTCAGCAAACTAAAAAGTCAAAAACTCTTCACACATCTATCAGATAAATAAGCTCCTGGGACAAAATATAAATACCAAAATTAGAAAGATATACAGGAAAATACAGAGAACCACAATTTATCTATACAAAACCAAAAATATAACTCTATCAGTTCTCCTCTTAGAGATCATGCAAGCAAAAAAGAATGGATTTAAATATAAAGGTGTTGAGAGAAAGAGACAACTAACCCAGAATTTTGTACCCTGCCAAACTGGCCTCAAAAGTTAAGGATAAGTAAAAATGTTTTTTTGGTAAACAAAAACTGAGAGAAACCACCACCACCAGTACCTGCTTTGCAAGAAATGTTAAAAGAAGTTCTTAAGTGAAAAGGAAAATTACATAGGTCAAAAACTTGAACTGACAATAAAAAAGAGTAATAGAGAATGAATAAAAAGAACATTTTTATTCTTAATTGATCTAATACATGTTTGTTCAAAACAATAAAGTACTTAAATTACAAATGCTTATTTATACACATACTTATGTATGTTCATGAGTAACTTTCATGAAATACAGAAGACAGTGACAGCAGGGAAGAATTAGAAATATGTATATAAATTATTATTATTATAAAATAGTTCCATACCTTTAAAATGGTATAGTGTTATTTGAACAAAGTAAGGTTGTCCCCTTTCAACATTGCTCTTTAACATAGTACAGGAAGTCCTAGCTAATGCAATATGACAATGAAAGAAAAGTAAAAGTGTACATATTAGAAAGAAAAGTACAAAAGTATCTTTGCTTACAAATGGTATGATTGTTTACAGAGAAAAAAATAAAAGAATAAACAAAAATACTTTTGAAATTAATAAGTGATTTTAGCTGGAGACAAGACCAGTACAAAAAAGTAATAAAATATATAATAAGTCAAAACAATACTATACAAAATTCAATTGCTTTTCTGTATAGGCACAACAAAAAAAACCCCAAAGGTGCACAGTTCATCTGTGTTACTGGAGTTCATTTCCTGAAGAGAGACCTTTTGAGAATGCCCAACTCTATTAAGTTAATATTCCCCAGCCCCTCCAAAGGAATTTGGTTACTTGACTAACAAGAGGGAAGAGAGGATGAGAGGAGCATGAAAAAAAGAGGACAGAGTTTAGTTAATATTTACCATGAATCAAGAAATATTGGGCCAGGTACTATCAATGCATTATTTCTTTTTTTTAAAAAGTTATTTTATTTTCTAAAATCTCTTTAATCTTCATTAGAGCCCTTCAAGTTGGTTCATTGATTCATTTCTTCATTTGTTTATTATTTACCTTGAGACTGCTCAAATGTCTTGTGATTTAATGTCTAGATGGGCTTGGTCAATCCTTCATTACTATCCTTAATTTCAAAGAACATTTATATAACCAAAGACAATTCTGTTTAACTCAACATTTATTACTTATTATATACTGTGTTGAGTTATTTCATGTTTCTGTGAATACTCTCCTATAGCTACAAAACTGAAGGAGAGAAAGTTCTTAAATGATAAGTGTCCCATGCTTTATTGCTCTTAAAATTTTCATGTCTTTATTATATATATAATGGTTAATTTTATGGGTCAGCATGACTGGATCTTGGGGTGTCCAGATACTTGACTAAACATACTTTCTGGGTATGTCTATGAGGGTATTTCTGGAATGAGATTAGCATCTGAATTGACATTACCTGCACAAAGTAAGTGAGCATCATCCAATCTGCAGAAAAAAAGGTGGGAGAATTTGTCTCTCTTCTACACTGTTGGGACTGGAACACTGTTCTTCTCCAGTCCTAGGATTAATTTACGCATTTATCTTCTCTTGTTCTCAGGGTCCTGAATATGTATTAAACTGTACCCCAATATTCCTGGATGTTTAATTTGCAGAGCGCAGCTCATGGGATTTATCAGTTTCCATAATCTTGTAAACCAGTCATTTCAGAAACCTTGATCAATACAATCTATTTCATTAAGTGTTTAATTTCTTGAGGAAAAAAAGAACAAATTCATGATTGCTATAAAAGCTATCCAGAAAATACAGAAGAGCATGAAGCCATTGCTGTAATCTTCCATCTCAAAAACTCTACCTATGTATATAAGGTTAGGTACTATGAAGCCACTGTCCTAGAACTGTGATATTTCATTATTTACTTTTTAAAAAATTTTAAAGTTAGTCGGATATTATGCAAAGTACTTTTCATTCATATATCATTTTCTCCTTGAATTAATCCACTGCTTTACTTTTTATTTTTCTTGTACAGACATGTCTTTGAGGACAAACTAATTTAAGTAATATGACACAAGTTACCCAATTTGAAGTTGTGGTTCTGCCTTATATTCAGCATGTTCAATTTCAAAGTTCTATGCTGAATTTCAAAGTTCTGCATTACGTTTGTCTTTCATTACTTCAGGGATGTTGATCGATGTTTTTAAAATACTGCTTTATGTATCTGAAGAAATGTTCTGTGCTGTGTATTTCTTTTGTATGTCCTTCAATATTCAATAGACAGCTAGGCACAGTCTTGTTTATAATTAAAGTCTTAATTAATTTAATTGAATTTACCATATGGTCATGTTACTTCATCATTAATTTATTTCATCTATTGATCTGGACTTGGTAAAAATATACATGATCTCCATTGATAAAAACATTAAGAACTATGATTTAGATGATATAATCCAGATATTACCTTAATAAAACATATCTGGTGTATACAACCAAGAACAGAGTTTCTATAATTGTTTGCTTTTTTTCTCAAATGACATGTGTCTAAAATTAAAAGACAGGCAAAATCAACAATTAATGGTTTAGTTATACCATTTATCAAATGAAGGCATAAATAAAAAGCATACTAAAAAATATGTATTAACAAAATCCATGTCTTCTTTTTAGATAATTTAGTGATAAATAAATGGAAGAAAACGATGCAAATGATTGCTATCTCTACATTCCTTTTTCAGTTCTGCTCTCTCTCTCTCTCTCTCTCTCTCTCTCTCTCTCTCTCAGTTTTCAGGTCACAGCCTATTTTCATATTTGTAAGGACAATTTTTAGTGGGCCAATAATAGGAGAACCTAATAGTTCAATACAATAGAAAAAAATCCACCTTTAAAATCTGATGGAGTCCTTGAGGTCACTGTAAACCTAGTGGCTGTAAACAATAGAAAATATAAATGTCTTAGGGAAACAGAAAGGCTTTGACCAGGCTAGGTGGTTCTGACCCTCCCTTAGCCTGAGTAGGCGCAAAACAACTAGGACAGACTTCAAGGTGACCTTGCACCTCCATTTTTAATAAGCGCCAGCATGACCAAGCCTGAGGAAGGTTGGTGCCTACGCAGGACTCTTTTAACCAGTTTAACAATCACCATTCACTTCCTCAGTTTAATCCCAATAAACCTCACTCAGAGGTCATGAAAGGACGAATAAGAAGTGATCCCTTTCTGAAAATAGCACGATAGGGTTTGTTCCAGTACACATCTTTTTAAATCATAAGAAAAATATGAGAAATATAAACTTTAAAAATCCTTAATAGTTCTTATATTTGTATTTTTGACAAGATAAATATTGGTTGAAGTAATCTTGAACCACATGTATAATGTGTTGAATATCAACTATATATTAATTTGAAATATTTGCATATTAATATTGAGAAAATTGCATGGCCATTTTAACTTAAAAGATGTCAAGCACTATAACCAAGTGACATACTAACAAGATAATTCTAACCTAAGTAGAAGTGAACATTTTTAGGTGGGTGTTTTCATATGATAATTAACTATTCATGTAAGTGTGACATCTAATGGGTACTTTTAATTTCTAAAGTCGTTGAAAGCAATGAAACAGAATTAATCCATAAACTCTGTGATTTGGTGTTTGGTTATGTAAATTGTCTTTCTCCCTCTCTGTCCATCTCAACTGGTTTGAATTGGTAGGTTTTAGGTACTGTGTCATTTAACTATAGGGCTAATCTGAAATCTAGAATACCCAAATAGAATTCTTGTCAAGGAATATAAATTTTAGAGCAAAGAAGGAAGCCAAATTTAGGGAGCAAAAATAGCTGTAGAAAATGTCAGATGGAATTAAAAAAAAACTGTACAATGTTATTTAGGTTAATACAATGATGTTTAAAATACATAAAATGTATTCTTATAAACATACTTTCAGGATTTTAAATTGATACACAATTATTTACCAAATGTTGAATGAATATAAATAATCTGAATGAAAGGCTTACTTGGAAATTTTTTAAATTATGAAACAAAGATCACTATTGTATATTGATTAAAGTTATGATAATAATCAGATATTGTTTAATCTGAAATATTTATGGATTATCATACTTCCATGTTGAAGTTTCATTCTAAACATAAGACAAATTATCTATATTATACCTTCTTATTTAGATGATCAAATATATTCTGTGCAATTCTAAAAATCTCAAGTAGATTTATTATTCCTGACATACAAAAGAACTACAATTAATAATTTAAGACAATAGAGAGAGATTAAAACTCATTTTGACAGCAAAAGGGATGGCTATAATTTTGGTAACAAGGAATCAATATAAAATCAATTTATAGAGTATGTCCTACTACATTATATACTATGAAAATTTGACATTGGTGAAGCTATTTTTTTTTTTTAATAGAGCCAGGAGCCATTAAGAAAAATTGTATTACCTTGAACTGGGACAAAGACCTCTGAATGGAGTCATAAGTAATTATTTTAAGAAACCATCAAGCAAACAATTGTTTGAGAAGGCATCTGAATACAACTGATAATTATGGACTTTTAGCTGAAGGACAAAATCAGTTAAGTTACCTTTTCATCTTTTCTAGAGAATCAGTAAATAATTATATATAACCAAAAGTAGTTTAGGCTTGCTAACACTAATCAATTATTTTCTATAACCACTTCTCTCACCTTCCTCTTCCCATAAAAATGTTGTCCCCAGGGGTAGGGGCTACAAGAGGAGAGTGTGTTTTAGTTTTTCTATATGAAACTATATGCAGAATTGCAATTCTTTGATCCCAAATAAACAGTTTTTGTCTTTTTAATTATCCTCTGAGTGTTTAGGTTGACAGTAAAATATTGGAAAAATTTACTAGTGAAATAAAAATAATGTAATTAACACAGGTAACAGATATATGAATTTTACAAGGAAAATTAAATAGAATCACCAAGAATATTAGTATGAAAAGCCACATCTGGTCAAAGCAATTATAGACAAACATTATTTTTCCTCTCAATATCAGCACACATTTCCTTCATTCTAGGTTTCCTTATTTAAATATAGTACTGACATCATAATGTTGAAAGTTTTTATATGTATTCTTGTTTCTTAATTCTACCAAGTAGCTGACATTTTGTTGAATATAGGGAGGATGAATGGTTGGTAGGTAGGTAGATACTTAGATATGAAGAATATACATACATGCATACATATATACATATATATATATATATTTGCAAATTTGCCTACTCATCAAAATGTATGTGTTAGACCAAAATCAATACTTATAGTGCTTTCAGGGTCATTCATGGACATGTACTAGTGTCTAGAAATCTGAGTCATCTTCTATGCACTCTTCCCGCTGAGGTTAACAGTGTGATGCTCTGTTTCTTGTTTTAGCTCTCATGTTAAAAATCTTTTTTTTTTTTTAAATGATCTGCTTAGTGCCACAGTTTCACATTTTTGTGCTTTTTGTTAGTGATTTTGCTATTATAAATGGCTTCCAAATACAGTGCTAAAGTCCTGAGTGCAAGAAGACAGATAGATCTTATGGAGAAAACCACTGATTACATGTGGGAAGAAAGTTACCTCTTGATATGAGGTATACTGGCCATTGGCCATGAGTTCAGAGCTTCACAGGAACCAGCCCTATATTTCCCCTAGGAACAATGGCTCAGAATTGGCTACTTCCCTGCTTGCAGAATCTATTATTGAGACCACACCTACCATTAATAATAATCATTGAATTCCAAAACACAATGAAATAACTCTAGGATCAAATTGATGATTATCAGTAGAGGTGAAGGAGAAACCAGCTGATAGGAAGGATCAAATTGAGAGTGGTGAGGGCTATGAGAACTCTAGTGGTGAGTGAGTTTAGATGCACACATGAATCAAGGTGTAAATCTATTCTCTTGAAATTTATAGAAGATTCAAATCAATTGTACATTAATAAGAAAGATAACTGGATGTGTTATCACTTTCCTACATGTCAATGACATGGCAATATAATTTTGTAAGTTAGTAAGGGAAAGTATAAATAGTTTGCACTATAGGTCTGTGAAAAAAAAATACCTTTTAGTTATCTGAGGGGGTAAAAGCTATTCATTTCTCACAAAACCTTAAGGACTATACAAATCAAAAATATGACTAACACATTTGTAAATGGTGTAGTTGCTTATAGCCTCTTCAGAGGATGAAGCAATATCCTGGATATCAGATATTTGTAAGTATTTGTTAACTTTTAAAAAGATGTATAAACCATAGTAATTTTCAGACAATAGTGATTCTAAATCACATTCCAATTTTTTGAATATGCATATACTTAGGTTATGGTCAGAAATTCAATAAAATATTGAAGATATTATTATCATTTCAACACACTATTCTTTAACAAATTGTAAAGCTTAATGCATCTTTGAGAAATGTATATCTCCAGTTCAACCCTCTTCCCTGAACAATGGTTTCTTATAATGAACTGGTGGACATTGCTATTTACTCCCCTCAAGAATGAAGAGTCATGTGCTTTTTGTCTATACATCTACCTAAATTATTACACAACTTTAGTGAATAGAAATAAAGTTTTGGGAAAGCTGCTTCCAAAAATATTTATGGTCTTTTGGTAGAGTGCTGGTAGAGTCATGTATTTGAGGAAGGCAGAGCCAGCACTTGAGAGTTTACATTATTTTGTAAATCAAACCTAATTCAATAAATATTCAATTAAAATATATCTACAGTTATTCAAAATACTATATTTTATATCTATTCATTTTATTCTATTTTATACCACTCTAACATATATTTATATACATTTAACCCTGAGATAATATTTTACTGATATAAAACTATACTCAGTATAATCTTAGGAACATAATATCCTTATTATTTTATGTGACGACACTGTTACAGTATATGTCTATGATATGGACCTGTTTTCTAGATTCATTAACTCTTTATGTTAAATAAAACTCTATAAAGTCAGGAGGGAGTTAAACATCTCACAAAATTTTTAGAAAGAGTACACTCTTTGCATATTTGATCACTGATTATTTCCTGTCTTTCTAATCTTGAAAGGTATATACTATCCATCACTGATTTTCTACAAGCTATATATGAAAGTAAAGAATTAATCAGAGTCATCTGCTCACTGTCTTTTTAACTTAGAATGGATCATTTAGAAAAATGCAGGGGAAAAATGTTAATGATTATTTACAAAGTCTGTAAAAGAACATAACAGGGAGATTTTTCCATAGAGAATTTTTTTTCTTTTTTCTTAGAGTAAAGAGAGAAAGGGAAACATGTGAGCAAGAAAAAAGATGGCTAGAGGAGAGGACTACTTAAGCCCCTGGGATTTCTCTTGTGAGAGGCTATTATTTGTATTGATTTGAGTTTGCAACTTCTCTTCTTCTCTGTCTGCTGGCCCACTATGTAATCCATAAATAATAGAGTAGCAGTGAGTCATCCTTTAGACCGTGAGCATAGCAGCCATCAAAACACATTCATCCACCAATTAAACACCGTATCTTCTCCATGATAAAATACACTTCATTGTGGAATTAAAACTCCAGAACTTAAAACTCAACTGGCCCTGATATTCTAAATAAACAAATGGGGCAGTGCAAAATGAAAGGATTCTTACATGCCACACTATTAGCTTTTCTTATTATTTGTGGTTCAATCATAGTCTTAAATTTTGCCCTTAAACCTTGACTTGAGCAGTGAATATCTAAAACATGAGCTATTGTTATTACATTTAACTACGTGTTATGTATGACCTGCACCTGGGTGCTGTTTATGGTTATCATAAAATGTTCTCCAAGTAATAGAAGTCTGTTATTTACCACATAAATCTGTGAGAAATGGAATGCTTCACTAGAAGCAGGTAACTAAATGGTTAATTTACAGAGCAAGAAGTGACTACAGTCAATTAAAAGATTATTTAGTAAGTATCATCAATAAAGATAATTGAGAATTAATGATAAGTCAGTGACTAATATGACCCTAGGGAGTTTTGGTGCTTGAGAACTGGATAGGCACATCATATATTACTTGTGTAAGGACCATTCTCATTCAGTGGGAGATCCTTATTTATTTTTATGATTTTTGAAACTTTGGTGGTATAACAAACATCTAGAATATTGTACAAATGCTTTCACTACTTCATGAATTTCCAAACATGAGCACATTTACCGTTCCAGTATTCAGAGAAAGAAACAGAAGAATACCAGCATCTCCCAAATCTCCCATAGTCCACACCTAGATACTTTAATCCACAAAGGCTGACTTTTGTCCACTAAGATTGAGTTTTAAGTACTTGTTTTTTGTCTGACTTTTGCGTGCAGAATAGTTTCATATTTCTCATTTATATAGTATAGTATTCGATTGTTTGAATATACTACAATCTATTTTTCCATTGAATGTTAATGGATAGCACAGGCATTTTAAATTTTGAACTATTATATTTAGTGCTGTTACAAACATTTTTTGTACCTATTCCTGGTAAGCATGTATGGTGGATGATATGTCATACACATATTCATTCTAGTAGATATCAGCAAATGGTAGGGAGAAAATGTTACACAACTTGCATTCTCACTAACAGATGTAATCATATAAACCGGTATTTCACATACCTTGATGGTACTTGGTATTATACTTTATTTTCTTTTTACTGATTCTAGCAGTTGTGGTGACATCACAAATGTCGTTTTAGATAATTGGTATTTACCCAATGATTAATAAAGCTGAACACAATTTTACTGGCTACTGACAATTTGGATATCTGTCTTGCTTTAAAAAATGTCAAGTCTTTTGGTCATTTTTCTATTGTGTGGTCATTTTTTAAAATGATTTGCAGTTTTTGATATACTGATGGAAGTCAGCTTGTATTTTTAATCATTTATGGTGTCTCTTGACTAATGAAAGGTCTTACTTGAACTTAAAATTGTCATTTTTTCTTTTGAGTAATATTTTTAAAATAGTTCTGTATAAAAGATCCTTTTTTTTTTCTAAAGCTATAAATATTTTCCCTGACATTTTTTTCCCAAAGTTGTATTTTAACTTTCACATTTACTTCTTTAATCCATGTGGGACACAGCTTTGGTAAGTCTCTGCTATTTAATTACAACAACTAACACAATCTCCCACTTCTAATGAAATGTCATAAAGTCTCACAATTTGATTCTGGGATATCCTTTGTTCAGTGTCTCAGTCTGGCTCCAATCAGGACAGAGAAATCATACAGTCACTTGAACAGGGAAATTTAATTTAAAGAGCTATTATTAGTAACAGTTTTGAATAGTGAGGGATTGATTAATATATACAAATAATTCATTTTCAATATTTAAAAAATTTATTTAGCTTACATGGGTGCATGCATTTATGACACTGAAATTGCAACTCAGTCTGCGTGTATTTCCTACCACACTACTCCCAGAGATCCAGTGCCCTTCACCATCACCGTGTCCCTCCTTCCTTCCCATCACGCTCTCACCTCCTTGGTAGCCACAGTCTTGCGTCCTATACGTTTTGTTGAGATTTGTTTATTCATTTGTTTTATTTCTTTATATTACTTGTATAAGTGAAACCATCCTGTACTATTTCATTCTGGCTTATTACACTTTTTAGCATGATGGCCTTCAGTTCCACCCAGTTTGTTGCAAAGGGGAAAATGTCATCTGTTTTAAAAGGATAGCTGAATAGAATTCCATTGAGTGTGTGTGTATCTATATATTTATATATAGATACATATACACATAAGTGTGTGTATATACATAGATATATGTGTGTATACAAACATATGATGTCACTACAACTAGTAGAATTGGTAAAAAGAAAATAAAATATAATACATATATGTATATGCACACACTCTCATCTTTCTCTTTATATCCTGTCACCTGTTGAGCATTTGAGTTTGTTTCCTTTCTTGGCTACTGTGAATTGCACTGCAATGAATATAGGGGTGCATATATGTTTCCTGATTAGTGTTTTTTGCAGTCTCTGGGTACATGCCTAGAAGTGGGATATCTCAATGGAGTGGTAGAGTCATCTTTATGTTTTTGAGGAATCTCCAAATTTCTTTCCAAAGAGGTTATACTATTTAACATGTAAAAATAATTCTAAGGCGGTAGAATAACATCAGATAAAAGGAGTCATTAATCCTAGTGCTGACATGAACACCCAAAGGAAAGCACAGTGCATAGCCTCCTTTTGGATTAGATTCAGACCTTTGCTGGAGAGGACACAACCATGGCTCATGAATTAGCAGAGCAATGACTATAGTAAATGCTGGTAGAACTTGCTGGAAATTTACTTCCTGAGACCTGGGAAAGCTACCCATAGGAAGATGTCAGTTGGAAGTGCTCTAATGCAGATGAGTTTGGGGAACATTGCTGGCAGATGAATGCCGCAGACCATGTGGGCACCTGATACTGGAGAAGCTACTTTTCCTACAAGCACTTACTGCTGAATAAGCTGCTCACACTGCACCCAGGGAAGCCTCATGCTTTACAGGAAGCCTATCAAGCAATCATATAACAAATGGGAAGCAGAATCGTTCTACAATGTTCTCTAGCTTTCTCTATTAATAAAAGGGCCCATATTCATTTTCATAGAGTAGGCAAGAATTTACTTTGGAGTTGAGAGACAATGAAGTGATAATGGCCAGGTCAATTCTAGTTAAAAAAATATAGATTGGGCAGTTAGATACCCAAGATGTCTTGACTGAACTCTAATATTCACGAAAAGTGCCAGTCTTGTGACTTGGTGACACAGGGGTTCACTATCACCTGCCCTGATGAAGGCCCCATGACACCAACTTGAAAATGACTAACTCTAAAGATCCTGAATAAGCAGTCCTTGCAATCAGCCTCTCTGAGGGTGCCAGGTACTCTGGTCCCACTGATTCCTTATAAGCCAGGAGCCAAGCACAACTTGTGACAATGTATCATGACTTATTAAAATGATTAAAAATAATTTCCAAAGAATCTCTTCTAAAAGTTACCAAATTTAATAAAAATCATTGACTAATGATAGAAATATCACTTCTCTGCTTATAATCAGGCATGGAGTGAGAACACTAAAGAAAATAAACTGACAAGTATGATTTCCTAAGATATCTTTTTTAGCCTTTCTACATACAGACACATTAGCATTACATCTTTGAGGATGTACTTCAAATTAAAGAGTTTGCTGCTTCTTATAATATTATTGCATTCTGCTACTTTTCTTTCTACTTGTGACAATTTCTTTCCTAACTCTTTTATAAATGTCAGAATTTCTCAATATTCCAACTTTGGTTCACTCACTTTTTGATTCTTCTCCTTTAAAATTTCATCTATTTCTATGACTTCAGCTATCATATGTGTGAAATATATAGGTCTGTATCTCCAACCCTTATGTCATTCACAAGATTCAAGAGCCATAAATGTCTAACTACTAGTAAAATTATTGTCCTGGTGCATTGCCAGCAACTCAGATTCAACAAAACCACATTTTCCCCATTAAATGTGTTCCTATTTAGAATTCAAAATTCTTATTAATGGTACAAGCAATCATCTAGTCATCAATGCTTAGCATTTTATATTCCTGTTCCCCCACTTCCAAGTCCATCAGTCAACTACATTTACAAATTTTCTAGATTCTCTTTACTCTCCTTTATTCTATGCTCTCATTCCAACAATATAGCCACTTAAACTTCAAGAATACAAAAAAAAAAAAATGGACAAATGGCATTTAGAATAATCTGCTTGTCTTTTGAAAATTTGGAATAAAGCTAAAGGAGTTGAAACTTCTATAATCTACTAATACTGGTACTGGTACAGCTATAAGCATGAGGGAATCAGTCAGGTTTAGATTACAGAGAAGTGTATGAGGTAAAACCTAAGGAATATTCATAGCAAGGTCTAAAGATCTTGTTAAAAGCCTCTCTTGAATGAGGCAATGAAAACATAGGACAGAGAAAGTAAATTTGGAAAATAATGAAATTCAATACTTAGATCAAGAAGGGACACACACATACATTTAATTTTGATGAAGAGCTTGACAGGGAAAAATCTTATGATGGGGAGAAAGGTAATTCTAAAATCAAGCATAATGATGCAATTACTGAGATGTTAAGGCCAAAATAAAAGATTTGATATGCATTTATGTAAAATGTAAGACCAAGTCAGTTTAAGTCTTAGATAAATATTGAATCAGAACTGGTGTTTAAGGAAAGGATATGTAAATGGTGTAGGGTCCAGATTTTCCTTTCATCTAATACCTTAAGGTACTGTTGGATGCTGCACAGAAAAACACTGAAAAGATATGTACTTATAAGAAACTTGATTCCCTGGAGGATGAATGAGTTACTGAGGTCAAGCACAGCTCTAGAATTCTATGAATGTGTGACATCTTTTATTTACTTCTCTGTGAGTTGCCTTCTGAACTGAAGTAAGAATTATTTATCTTCTTTTTTCAGAAATGGAAACTGAAACAAGGCTAAGTGACTTTACCAAAATGTATGAGCAGCTCAATAACAGAATTCTAAAAGGAGTTCTAGAATACCTGGTAAATTGCCAAAATTGTTTTAAATTAGATGTGGCCTTTTAGAAAATTTCAGATAAATGGCCCTACTCATCTATTCATACTTTATCAAATTGATACATATTAAAATAAAATGATTTCTTTATTAATACATTTATTAGATTTTCTTATTCTACAAACAAACAACACCTTTAATATTCTAAGAATATTGCCTAGCAGTAGGATAATTAATCATAATGTTTGAGAAAATTATGTACTTTGATAGCCTGTTTGACTTTAGGAGTTTTTAACCAATAAATATTTGATTGGGTTCATGTTATTTGCACAATGCTATGTGCAAGTCTGTAAGAAATATAAATAGATACAGAAGAAAGTGGAAGAGTATAAATTCCATATCCTAACTGATTGAGTTGCAAAAATTTCCTTATCACTATTTGTGTAATGTTGTGGAAATGAAATAATGATAGTATTTACCTCATTAGGTTATTGTGCTAAGTGAATTAACATAATAAAAGTATATGAGCAGTTCCTTACACATCATTATTACTCAATAAATAGTAGTTTCTATGAATCAGATATATAGTAATAAATAAACATGGTAAAAGAGGTTAGACCCTCTGTATTGTGATATTGCACTTTCATGCTATGTCAGGAGAATTATTTGTGATACAGGGGAAAAAAAATCACACCCCTTTACATTTTTGAGTTCTTAGCAGAGATCACTTGTAATAAACAACCTATTAAGATGAAAAACAAAAGAAAATTTTTAATGTGTATACTTCATATATATGTGGAGATAAACAGGAGAAATGAGTAACTCAAAGAGGTGGCTTAAAAGTCTGGCTGAAAAATAAGATATTAAGAGGGGAAAAAGAAGGGTGTATAGTCCTCGTAAGGGAGAGTAAATGAGTTTTTGGAAAAGTGAGTGGATCCTTAGAAGAATTTTTAGGAGGATGGAATTTGTTATAATCTCCTGGGAATGGTGCTGACTTCTAGTTTCCTTTCCTATGATGAGTTAGCCTTCCCAAGGTGATAAAACTGTTGAGGAGAGGAGTTATAATAACTGAGGGATTTTTTGCATGAGATAAAGGAAATTTGGAGAAATCCTTGTCCTGTTTTCAAGGATCTACAACTCTAAATAATCAAACTCCTAAAGTTGCATATTATGGGGTGCATATTAGGCTACCCTTCAGTGGTTCTAGATGTTTACTAATATAGTCCTAGAGTCATTCTTTGAGAATTCCTCTATATTGCGGAAACATAGAAGATGCAAATGATTCTCAAAGGAAATATGATCAGTAATCAGGTGGTATCCATACCAATCTCTATTTGAAAAATGGACCAACTAATATATATATACATATATGTATATATGTATATACGTATATACATATATATGTATATATATGTATATACGTATATACATACATACATACATATATATATATATATATATACCTATCAGTTGGGGCTAGTTAGCTTTCTTAACCTGATTCCCCTTTACCTCTCTCTCCTGGGTTTTCTTGTATTACAGAATTTCTGGGACCCAGAAACTCTAATGCTAATAGTTACTGCAAGTTTCTCAATAAAACAGAATATATAAGTTCATGCCCAAACTTGTACACAAATGTTCAAAACAATCTTATTCATAGTAGTCAAAAAAATTGGAAATAAACCAGAGTCCTCATCAGACTTGTGAATAAACAAAGTCGTATACAATGGGATAATATTTAGCCATAGAAAGGAATGCATTACTGATATATGTTATAACATGGGTAAATCATAAAAACATTACACTATGTGAAAAAATTCAGTCATCAAAGACAATAAACCTTATGGCTCCATTTATATGAAATGCCCAGAATAGGCAAATCTATAGGAGCAAAAAGTGAATTACTGTTTGTCAAAATCAGGGGAGTAATGAGGGGTTTGGGAAGTGATGGTCAAAGTGTGTTGGCTCCTTTTGGGGTTGATGAAAATATTCTAGAATTGATTATAGTGGCTTTACAAATCTGCAAACTAAAAATATTGAATTATACACTTTAAATAGTTGAATTGCAGAGTATGTGGATTACATCTGAATAAAGCTGTTATTTATAAGAAAGCAACCTCTTGGAACAGGGTTATTATATCAAAAAAGATAACTGACTAAAGAGAGTTCTTAGAGGGAAAATGTAGATGACTGTTCAATTACCAATGAATAGAAAATGCTTAAATGTGTGTTGCTTATAACAAAATTAAATAACATTTGCAATTTCAAACTACTAAGGAGAGGGAGGAGTTGAACTGCCCATCTTTCAACTAATAGTATGCCTCCAATATCTTCATATTATAAGCAGATTTCAATAAATGAGAGTTTAATAAAAAAATCTAGGTTGGTGAACCTTGTTAGAGCCACTAATATTGTCTTGGTTATTTGTGACTCAGCAAAAAAAAGAGAGCATTACAGTATGAGCACCAACATCATATAGTTGTCTTATTTTAAATTTCTCCTCTTTCATTCTTTCTACTGCCAGAGACAGCCATGTCTGACTCAATACCTGAAAAGAAACCAGTTTAAAGTGCAGAATTATCTCATATGGGGAATATAAATTGGGTTTGTTGCCTGACAATCTGTCAAGTGTCCATATCCCTCTTTACCTCTTTCTTACTGAAAACTAAATTTAGGAAAAAAGAAAAGATGGGTCTTTCCTTATCTCACCATTACATAGGGATATCTACCCACTCACTTTGTGATAGATAACTATGGTTGCTGGTCTGTTGCAGTGAATAAACTAAAATTGGTGCTTAAGAATGTTAAGGTAGCTAGACCGTATGGATCAATGTAGCGGAGAGAAAGAAGCTGCATGAAAAATATCTCCAGAAATGAAAGGTTTCTGTCTTTGGCTAAATATGAATTTTATATACCAAAAATAAAATTCCATAAGGCCAAGGAAAAATAATTATTGAAGAAAGAAGAATTTTTAGCTTACATGGAGAGACTGGAAAGACCAGCAAAAACATATTTGGTCAAATAATGAGTCATAGAGGAAAGACTACAGAAAGACAAAACTTAACAGTAGTTCTAACACAGGTCTAATCCTGGAATAATGGCATGTTTCTGTCCGCAACCAAAAAAGTAATGAAATGAGTAACTTAAAAACAAGTCCCCAAATGGGGAAACTCATCTATATGTCACTGATTCTGTCATAATAAAGAGATACATACCTTAAAGAAGATGACACAATCTAGAACACAACAAGTAAGAAGGAATGATGTTCATTACCCACAATAAAATTACTGAATGTGTGAAAAAGCAGTACAAATCTTACCCATATCGAAGAAAGAAAATTGTAAGTAGTAACAGTGATAGAACTAACCAAGACACTAAATGATGTAAAAATACAATTTAGGTTCTGTGAAGTCCCTAAATGGACTTACCAACAGAATATACTCTCAAGATGAAATGACTTGTGAACTTGAAAAAACCGTAATAGAAAATATTCAAAATGAAGTAAAAAGATAAAGAAAAAAGAAGAAAAGTAAAAGAGTCTCAGTGACTTATGGGACAGTGTTACGCAAGTAATTGAAAGTCTTAGTAAAGGGCAGGGGGCAGAAAATAAATTTGAGGAAGTCATATCTGAAAATATTTCACAATTGATGAAAACTATAAACCTAGGATACAAGAAACAGTACAAACTAAAAACAATACAAAACCAAAACCAAAAAAAGACCCGTCATATCACAGCATAATCAACTTGTTCATAAAAATAAAGCAGTCAAGAAGGCACAGACATACACATTGGCACAACAATCATCATATACTAAGGAAGAAAGAAAAAAAATTCTACAATGTTCTATAGTTGGAATGATTTTTAAAAATGATAAAATCACCAGGAACAAAATGAAAGGTGAGTATCAGATCTCCGAGAAATTGCAAAAAACATTATAAATCATTTTTCATAATAAATTTAACTTTACTTCAAAAATTCCCTGAAAGGCATTAATGTCCCAAAGGCAAAAGTGTCTCAAGAAAAAATAACAACAGATATTTTTTATTGACTTAACAAAAACTTCTAATGCAAAACCTTCTTAGAGAGTGTGTTAAGTAACCTGCCTTACAGACAAGCAATAAGTTCTACAGCCAAGATTCAAACTATCTGACCAGTCTTTGTTATTAAATAATAGGTAATGCCAATATGAATTGTTCAAAGAAAAATTCAAGTGTTAGACTGATTAGGAAACAAAAACACAGAACAGATACAGACAAGAAGGGCAATTATTCTAACAAAACTCTGAAGAGAGTAGAAACAGAAATTTAACATAGCTGAGTGTTAAAGCCATCAGTAAAAGAAATAGATCAACTATTTCTGATTTGTTCAGAAAAAAGAATTATCACATAAATTCATATCTTCTGAACATCATTCAACATTGAGATTCTTTTGACATTTCAGATGATGTAAAATACTACATAATAACAATTAAAAATTAACATATTTGTCTTAATTTTAAAACATGTTATACTGTGACTTTCTGGTGGTGATTATGTTATAGAAAGAAAATATAAAATATTAATGACAGCATATATAGTTTCTATCCAATAATATAAATTTCTGTAGAAAAAAAGTAGACTTTAATTAATGCAATATTTGATTTTTGAAGAAACAGTTTGGAATTGTACTTCACTTGTAGAAAGTGGTGTCATTTATGGATAGATTTTTAGCAAAATGCCAGTAATCTTAATATTAATTAAATATGCTAAAAATATATCGTGTTATGAGTAAAATCTAAATATATAATTATTGTAACATTTTAACAATAATTTATTAATTGTACTATTTTGGAGCATTTCATACTTATTATTTCTTTTCATATTTATTATCTTCCTAATATTTATAAATTAATTTGGGATTTTATAGTTTGCAAAGTCCTAAATAACATGAGGCTCTAATTTCAAAATAAGAACTCTAGGTATCCAAACATACTCTGTAACAGATTAGTCAGTGAGTAAAGAGGATATCTTTATTCTATCAGAAGATACAGGTATACACTATATCTATTAGGGCTGGCTAAATTAGGATGCAGTTAACAAACAACCGCAAACTTTTAGTCTTTATAATGATTTTTTGGTTGTATCTGTTCCCATCACTACTGTTTGTAACTCAAAGATCCAGGAGACTCATAACACAGAGAATGAAGTTGGCAGGGCAGTAAATACTGAAGGATGTCAATCACCAGGCCAAAGGTTAAAAGGAGTTCTGTGAGTCAGCAATTAAGTGCTCATTTCAAAAATAATGCACATCATTTCTGCTCATTTTTCATTGGTTAAAACTAGGCATACTGCCTACAAGGCTACCAGCAAACCAGAAGGGAGAGGCCAGAAATGCTCAATTATCAACTCCAATGACTACCAAAGGATGTATTCATCTTTAAATCAGAAATTCAAGAGAGTTTGTCTTTTCCTTAACGAATGCATATTATAAAACATTTTTAAATTTAAAACTAGATTGAGCTAAACAATTTATTCTGGCACCAATATTACATTTTTATGAATTTATAATGGTAGTAATTAATTCCTAAAATTAAGCGAGAACATTTTACTTGAAATTTGCGAATAGGTTACAGTGAAAGAGATTTCACAGAAAATGCATTTGTGTACAGCAACAGTTAAAATCAAGCAAGCCAGAAGGACTGAAAGCAGACTAATTTTTTTTAATATTGTAATACTATACAAAATATTTGATTTACCATTAAAAATAAGTTTACATCCTGTATCCAGAGGGCAGACTGTTAAGATCTTGAACTCACTACATCCCCACAGACAAAACAAAAACACCTCAATTTAGCAACAGCAACCTTTGAAAAGGAAGGGGGACCAGGATTTTCACAATGAAAAAGGACACATACCTTCATAAACAGTAGGAGAATCTGATTACAACATTTTGCTGCCTGGTTCAAAGACCCAGCTCATGATTGGGAAAGGTTAATATTGTTAGAATTACTGTATTACCTAAAGCAATATACAGGTTTAATTCATTCCCCATCAAAATTTCACTGTCATTTTCCAAGGAAATGGAATAAGACATTCTAAAATGTGTGTGGAATCACAAAAGGTCCTGAATAGCTAAAGCAATCATGAGAAAAAGAACAGAAAAGTGCATGTTTCATATTTCCAAATCTTGTGTTATACTACAAAGTGATAGTTATCAAAACCGAGTGGTACTGGACTAAAGACAGAGACACACATCAGTGGAACAGAACTGAGTCACCAGTAACAGACTCCTGAATATATGGATAGTTAATTTACAACAAAAGAGTCAAGAGCATACAATGGAGAAATGAAAGTCTTTTCAACAAATTATATTGAGAAAACTAGACAGCGACATTCAAAAGAATGACTATAATACCCTCTAATACTATACAGAAAAATTAATTCAAAACAGATTAGATAATTGGATATGACTTGAAATAATACAATACTTAAGAAAAAAAAAAAGTAGACAATACATTCCATGACATCATCCCTAGAGAAATCTTTGGGGACTCAATTCCAGTGGCATGGGAAACAAAAACAAAAATAAACAAATAGGTCTACATTATGCTAAAAACAATCTGCACAGTGAAAGAATCATCACCAAAACAAAAAGACATCCTACTGACCACAAAAGATATTTGTGTATCATATATCTGATAAGGATTAGATATACAAAATATATAAAGAACTCATCAAACTCAACAAAAGAGCAACAAACAACCAATTCAATGGGCAGAAGATCTGAATAGGCATTGTCAAAAGGTGACATACAGATGGCCAATAGGCACCTGAAAGGATGTGTCTCTTTGTTATTAGGGAAATGAAAATCCAAACAGGAACTGGCACCCAGGTGGTGACCTGTAAGAATGACTATTATCCAAAAGACTGGAAACAACAAATGTTGATGAAGAAGTGAAGAAAAGGGAACACTTTCAAACTATTGTTGGGAGTGCAAACTTGTAAAACCTTTAAGGAGAGTAGTATGGAGCTTCCTCAAAAATTTGAGAATGGAAATCCCATATGATCCTGTCAATCTACTTCTGAGTATCTATCCTAATAAACAACAACAATAATACACACTAATTCACAGAGAGAAATGCACCCCCGCTGTGCATTGCAGCACTATTTATAGTAGCCAATATACATGTTAAGAAGGGCTGAGTCTGCTTTTGAAGTTAAGTTAGATAAGATCAGAGAAAAGAGAACACACATTTCTAGAAATGATCATGAGGCCCAAAAGAGACAAGAGGAAGGATTTAGGGTGACTGGTATAGTATTGTATTTGCAGTTTGCAGTATTTAGCTGTCTTATACTTTAATAAATGGTACAAAAATGAAAAAAAAGTAGGCAAATTTCACATCTGAATAAATACAGCAAATATTTTAAACTGATATGATTCTTTACAAAGAAGGATATAAAACAATTTTGTACATTACCCGAATGTGTAGTTCACAAATAAATGATAGCAGAATAGTGTTACTTTAAGCCCAAATAACTGCTGTTAATCAGAGATAAAGAGAACTGACATGCTTGTACTAGTTACCTTTGGAGCATGGCCTTTATCAAGCAATCTTCTTCAGATTCAAATTTTCAATTAAACATATAACTGATCATATGACGTAAATTAACTAGTATAGTCCTAATATGAGATCATCTGTGATGATAATAATTTATATATGTTACAAACAAAATCCAGCATTAGTGACCAATTCTATCAGATATCATTGGAAATATTTCTAAGTTTTACATGCTAGTAATATGGAAGCATGCAAGATTTGGTAAACTCATAAAATTAAATTAAGAATAATATTTACATAATTTATATCCCATCAAATTAAAAATAGTTATAGTTAGAATTAAAAAGACATATATATATATATTTTACAAAGAAAAGAATATTCTAAGGCTGTCGGTCTGCATAGAAGTAGCAAATACAGACATAGACATAACAATTAGGTTATGTTTATATCTGAATCCATAGTTATGGACTAGATGAACCACATTCTTTGATTTTTTGTATGATAAACAATATATACATCCATGACATTTTATATGTTGGCAATATCTAAGATAGTTTGCTCTTAGAAAATGATTGTTCTATAAGTATAAATTACATAATTCAGCAACTTATTTGGTTAATAATTTTAAATAAAACCTTACTAAGGTGTTCCCCTTTATTAGGGCTAAAATATCTTCAGATACATCATCTTTATTAATAAAATTTAAAAAAAAAACAGCTAGTTTTCCCAGATTTCCAGTTCCCTCATTATTAAATTAAATGAATTGTTGACAGATGCTCATTTTATACTTATAACAAAGTCATGTTTGTAACTTTTTGAAAATAATCTTTGACAGACGATGGAGGTCCAAATGTGATGCCTACGGATTCATCTGCCAAAGTTTATTTAAACTCTATTGGTTAAGAGATGGAACTCTTGGACCCAGGCACTTCTTTTGTGGGTCTCTGGAAGGAATCCCAAGTAGCAATCAAACTTTATCCTCACTGACTCTCTTTGGTCATTTCTTCTGTGTCTTTTATTTGTGCTTCTGCTTCTGATACTGGCCACATTTGGATCTAGAATAGCTTCTTACAGGTCAATACATCATTTTATTTTGGTGGTTATGATGACTGACATCTGGTTTTTCTTGTCTGGCCACTTGCTCATTTATCTCTGTCATACAGAGATGGGGATCTAGTCTCTGTTAGCCTAGAGATGGCAGAGGACCTGGTCATCAATCATTTTTTGTTTGTCTGTACAGTATTATGTTTCATTAGAAAGGAGACAACACTTTGGAATCTAGTCTGGTGTGATTTTCATTATTGTATCACATTTAACTAAGGTCAGAGTGGTAAAACAAAATGTACATTTCTCTATGGTTTGTGTCTCTGTAATTGCAAAAAAGCTTCTATCTCTCATGTGATTGGGAAATATATTCCATCTTTGGATAGCTTTAATAAATTTAACTATAAATTCTCATAAATAAAAAAATACTGCTTCTTTACCTTACAGAAGCTAATATGTATACATATATATTAGTATTCATATAGATTATATATACAATAAAATTTAGAGGAACTCAAATATTTGCAAAAAATTTAAACCAAAATGTTTGAATATTTAAAATGTTTTGGAAATTGAAGGGGAGAAAATTTGCCAGCACTAAAGAAGTTCAATGTAACAATCCATGTTTATATGACAAAAATGAGTCCCTGAGCAAATCATAATTTTATCCATGTCCTACAAATGCAAGAACATATTTTATCACTTTAAAAATAGAAAATAATCTGATTCTTAAACTTCTTATACATATTTACTGACCAGATAAGCTAATATTACTTCCATGTAATGTTTATAATGAAGAGAAATGTTATTTTTTACCACAAAATTTGAATTATGATCCTGAAAGTATTTTCACTGTTGAGTAGTTATATTTTGCAAAGAATGAACTGAAATATAATTTCTAAGCTATTTAAATAAATGCGAAAAATTTGTATTGATATTAGTAGGACTAAATGGTGAATGAATATGAAATTCCTATATAATTTGCAAGTGATAATACTAAAAGATCTGTCATTAATCACACACAAATACCCATCTGCCTTTGTCCAAGATATAGATACTCACAAACATATACATGCTATAGATACAATTTTTCTCATATATATTATATTATGGCATAGTTATATTTCTGTATTATTTAACTAATATTTTCTCAATTACTAAAGTGAAATGAAAATTTGAATGGAAATAAAATATCATGCAAGGGTTGCAGATATATAGAAAAGAACTGGGCATTGTTTATAATCATGACTATTGACAAGCCTGAAATAACAATATTGGGCTAAGATTTTAGCAAATTTTCTCAATTTGCATTGGTTTATCATTTAAAAAAATATGTGGTGGTGAATAGGGTGTTATACATACTTACTGAGGTGTAAAACTTTCTTGAACTTATGAAGCACTGCAAATAAATAGTATATTAACAAAAAGTGAACAAAAAGTTACAATAACGTTATCATAATATAGGAATAGAATTTTTTCTGTCATTAAGATATGCTAGTCTTAGGATACTTAGTTTGCCCATAACAAGAGGTAATGAAAGTTATTCTTTCCCCTTGTCATAATCTTTTCAGTTGATATTTTTGTATCTCACTACAGAAATTTTCTTTACTTTATGCTGATATTTTGATGTCCTTGATCATATAAACACTCAAAACCTTCTCTTCTGAAGGAGATTATTTATGACTATGGTATTTTCTTATATTTACATTTTTAATATATAATATCATCTGAATAATAAGTAGCAAGTCATAACTTTTCATAGTTTTCACAAACTTACTCTATTATTTTATCACATTAACTATTATCCTCAGACAATGATCTCAGCTTTCAGAGATTAATCTCTAATTTTTAAAAAAAGTATGCTTTTTGCATTTAAATGATCTTTAAGATTTTGAGGTGGGGAATCTTTCACAATATAAAAAACTGTAATGCTTGAAATAAAATTTCTTGTATGCTTCATATTTCTTAATTATTTCAACAATGCATTGTTTTCTTGAAAAGAGCAGTCATATTGAAAAAAGAAATTCATCCTACTGTAGTTAATTGTGCTCACGTAAATTGTTAATTACTATATGGTACAGAGGTTGTGTACTTAGAGAAAGACCCTAAATATTTTGTTGTATTCTTAATGATGATAAAGCATTTCTCATACATATTTAAGGAAATTACTAATGTAATCTTTTAAACTATTTATTGTACCTATGATAGGAAATTTTTATTCTCTATTCTTGATATTTTGCTTATTACAGTAAATGAGATACAGCTATCTGATATTGCTGTCTGTAAGTTATTTGGGTTCTTCCATATTTTTCAACAGAGTTTTCTTGAAAGTTACAGACTTGAAATATGTTCTACCAGAAAGAAAGCCAGTTTCAGAGTTTCATGGATCGAAGTATGCTAGTCTTACCTATTTCCTATCAAGGAAAGACTGATAGTACAGACTTCTGAACAGATATGACCAATACAAATTTCCCATTTGGTAAGAGTCAGAGTTAGCATTTCAGAACTTATTTTTATTCAGATACAGATTTTATGAAAGTTGACTGGATGCCCAATGTCATTAGAACCAAAATCAATAAAATAAGAATGAATGAACTAGCTAAGTAGGATTGTTTGGAATATTGTAGATATTATTTTGAATGTCCTTATTTTACCCCCTTTAATATGTATTTAAGTGAATTTTTTCTTATTTATTTATATGTCATCTTTAATTATGCAGAGTTCAGGAATAAGCACACTGATTTCTTTTCACTTTTAGCAGCACTGAAGTTATATAAAACTAGAAAAAAAGAATCAGATCTCTTTAAAAATTAGGATACAATTTAATAAATTAATTGCTTAGCATAGTTTGAAATTCCAGTGTCATATTTGAAAATACATTTTATTTAATGAGGTATGGCAAGTGTACTATTAAGGAACGGAACTTATGGCAGTAGTCTGAATACAATTTTATAACTAACAGTGCCCAGTTTTACAGAAAATAAGATAAATCACTTCCTAATAGGTAAGTTACTTAGCGAGTTTTAGAAAGAGCAATTCAGCTATATTGAAGTATAGACAAAACTCATTGGGAATGGATATCTAAGACTGGGTTCTCTAAGCACATGATGTAAGAGCTTGCGAGTGTTTTATAAAATTTAGTATTATTATTTTAAAAATCCCTTTAGTTTTCCTGGAAAGGCTAGTTTAGTGATTATAAATTCCTTTAACTGTTGGATGTATAAGAAACATCCTCGATTCTGAAAGAGAGTCTAGCAAATAAAGTCCTTGGTTGGCACTCTTCCTCTTTCAATACTTTGAACATAGTGTGCCATTCCTTCTGGCCTATAGGTTTCTACTAAGAAATCTGAGTAATCTGCAGATTGTCTTTACTTTATTTGCAGCATTTTTTTTTTTCTATTGCTTTAAGGATTCTTTGACTTAATTTTTGACATTTCTACCATGGTGTTTCTTAGCGAGTGTCTTGGTTTAATTTGCTTGGAACTCTTAGAGATTCCTGGATATGGACCTCTATTTCCTTCCCCAGATTAGGGAAATTCTCGGCTATTAATTCTTGAAATTCACTTTTGTTCCTTTATTTCTCTTCTCCTCTGGAACCCTTGTAATACAGATGTTGTTACTCTTGGTGTTATCCCCTATCTACTATTTGTTTTTCAATTTTGTGTTGTTCTTTTTTTTCCATTTTCTGTTCTGTTTGGGTATTTTCTACTTGCCTAATCATACATCTCACGAATTTGGTCAGCTGTGGCTCTAGTCTAGTGTGTCGTGGTTGAGTAACAGTGTTCCTCAGTTCCATAGTTTCTGATTTGAACTCTTTCATATTATCTCATTCACTGTTGGGATTCTTGATTTGTCCATTGTTCTCTTGATTTTCATAAGAATTTTTTATGACTTTCTATTAGTTTCTATTAGATGACCAATTTCTGATACAATTTTGCTAGAGGTATGTCTTTGATCTATAACCAGACATTTATTTATTTATTGCCCTAAGGTGATGGCAGGGGATGTATGATTTTCTGTAGGTTTAATATTCGGCCCTAGGTAGGGTAGCTAGGGCTCTAGAGTTTACATGAAGGAGTGGCTCAATATACCAGCCTACAAGATTGCAGAGGGCTCAGCAGAGAACCAGGAGGCTGCTGTTGAGGGGCACCTACAACTAGAGATTCCCTAAATGTTATAATTGATTGAGTTGCAAGAGGAATCCACATTCACCTTCACTACAAGGCAAACTCTGTAAGACCTTTATCAGCATCACCATATGGAAGATGCCTACAGCTCATTCCCCCAGCCAGAGTCTGGCTGCAATGTAGACACATCTTTCTAAGCACAGTAAAAAAAGTTGGAAGGAGGAAGAAAAATATTGCCTGCTATTACTTATATGTGTTCTATGCCAAACAAATAAACTAAATCATACAGGAACAGACTTTTAGTCTGTAGATCAAATTAGTGTTTACCAATAAGAGGGAAAAGTAGATAAAGAGATTGTGTATGGTGAAGGACAGAATTGGACTACTGTTAGCAAATATAATGTGCATATACATATACATATATATATATATATATATATATATACAGATGCTGATTTACAATGGCACAAACCTTAAACCTATAAATGTTGTTATGCAATTTTGCTTAAAAAAAAAAAATCTTAAGACTGTGATGTAAATCTTCCCCCAAAGATCCAGTATAGAACAATTAAGCTTAGGCATGTTGGATACAGACAGTAATCAATCTTCAGTCTCAGTAGTAGCCATGGTTATACAGTAATGAGTGTCTTTCAGAGACAGCAGGAGCTGGTCACAATAAAGCACATCCCTTGCAAACCCCTCGTCCCTTTTTCAAGGTCACAATCGTTGGAGGAAGCTGTGACTGAGAAACAGCCATGACAGCATTCCGCTCCTAACAAGCTCTAACAGAGCCTTCCCTGGATGTCAAAGCTCCAACAGTCAAAGTTTGGGGGCTTCAGGCTCCAGGCTCCAGCAGTAAATAGCAGACACCCCAATTAGTCCCAATCTCAACAATCACCCAGGTGAAAATTGAACAGTTGTTTCTATGAACTCAGTAGTTAGATATCACTGAGTCACTCCTGAAAAGCCCTGAAGGGAGGGCAGCTGAATCGTATTAATTTCCCAGCTAGTTCCAATTAAAAGAACTTTCTTACCCTGTAGGCAAGAACTCCAGCTGCCTGTGTCCCAGTGCTATAGGCTAGATTTACCAAACCAGGTTTTCCATTCCAGGGTATGTGCAGTCCTATCTACACTGCAGAGCCCAGGGGCTGGGGCACCTGATATGGAAGCCTGCTCTTCAGGCCTCAAAGAGAGACAGTATTGCTAAAGCCCCTCCCTTCCATTGGCCAGACAGCTTGAGGGAGCTCTAGAGATGTTTGAGTCTCTGCCCCTCCTACCTTTTGCCGTTTTCTCTTTTCTTGGAGACACAGGATCTGTAATCCTTCAGTTCTTTTTCTCCTTTTGTTTTCTCTTTTTAAAAGATGTAATTATCTTACCCAGTTTGCCATTTTATTGTGAGTAGGAGGAGTTGAGTGTGGAATCCTACTCCTCCGCCGCCATCTTGGGTCAAACTAGTTCAGTACTTTAAAAGGAATGCTAAATTGTTTGTGCTGTTTACAAATACATAAGGCGTTTCATGAGCTAAACATTTAAAAAGAAACCAAATATTTTTTCGGATCTTTAAATGAAATATTAAAATTGATAAAGCTATATAAATAAAATAAGACTGGGCAAACAAAGTCTAAACAAGAATTCTTAAGTTTTTCTATCTCTGTCATGTTACCAACGAGGGCATCATTCTCACACTGACAGAGCACCAAATCTAGTCTCCAAGGACTTCAGACAAAGCACAACGATTAATCTTAGGCTTTGGTAGAGACTAAGAATTTGTTGAACTATTTTGCAATGAAATTCTTCACCGTCCTTATCTTTATCATCTGTCTTCCTCACAGTTCCCCAACCATATGATTTTCTCTCTCAAATGACCAACTCTAGCTCGGTGACAGCTGTTACCTCTGCCTCCAAACACCATTTTCAGCTGACAAATAGCATTCATTATGTGGTCAAATAACCTTTATCTTAAACTCACTGGTGCACTAGGTATTCAAGAAATTATGCCAGATATTTGTTACATGTAAAGCAAATATAAAAGGAGATACTCAGGAGGATTTGCTATAGGGACTCAAAGTCTCCACAAATCCCATCCACTGTCAAGTTGTCCTTTGAGATCTCTCTCACAGTATATTCCTCTACAGGATGGGGTCAGCTGTTGACCCTTGACCAAAGATACAATTAGGTATCAAGGCACTCCCTAGCAGTTAGGTCAATCACCTCTGAAGGAGTGAAGGTCACATACTCCTGGAGTTAGGGTCCAGGTGAAATAATTAGTGTGAAAAATTAAATAGAATGCGTCTTCCTCTTCTCTCTTCCTGTCTGCCTGCTTACTTGCCTTCATTCCAACCTGCATCTTTCCTTAAAAAAAAAAAGAAAAAAAGAAAAAAAATGTATCAAAAATAGACTCCTGGCAGTTCCTTAAAATACAAAGCTATGTGTGAGCAAAATTGTCCCTTTAATAATGTGCAAAAGAACATTTGTAACTTAAAGGGAAAGGAAATAAAGATAGGCTCCTAACTTTGAAAGCCATACCAAGTTCAAGCATTGATTAAACACCTTACACTGGATCAAAACATAACTTATTGAGAAAGTACAAGCAAGAATTTTTCTCCCTACTACTTTTCAGAAATCGAACTCTTTGACTAATTGTTCTGTGTTACAACAAGTTTTAGTCTCTTAGTTATAGCTCATTGCTGCATTTCCTTACTCCATTTTTTTTTCCTTTTCCACTAAGGATGTGATGACACACTCTCTTTCTCCTCTCCCTCAATAACCTATTGAAATATTCACATCTGAGTTGCCTATGTCCTCTACTTCTTGTATGCTGATAATAGTAAACTAAAATTTAATAAAAATATCAGATATGGTATTTTCCCCATCTTTGCCATCAATGTTTTCACTGTTGTTAATTTTTATATTTATTTTTGTTTTGTTTTGATTCGTCTCTCCTCCCCGACTATTCTATAGAGAGGCTGTTACTTGGTCCATGTTCATAAAACTGAATGGAAGATACAAGTCAGTCATAATAATCCCACACATCCTGACCACACATCCTGTTTAGTATTTGTTTCATCCTAGTTCTAAGTCCTTTGAGGTTAGAGACCTTGTGTTCCATTATTTTATACTCACAGACGGCCTAGAGAGTGGTACACACTAGGCAATACAAAGCATACAATCAATTAATAATTGATTGATTCTGATGCTCTAATACATGTCCATGCTTGCTTCCGGGAAGTAGCTTTTGTTGTTCAAGGATCAAGTTCTATAATGAATAATTAATCATTTATCAAATGCCTCCAAAACACAAGGTCAACTGTGATAGAAAGGATGAAATCCATTAGGAGATTCTTGATATACGCACTAATCCATTTCAGAAGTGTCAGTTTGCATTTGCTGGTGGTTAGTCTATAGAGCACTGCAGATTACAACTTTATCAGAAGATGCACTTTTCAACACCTCATTACTAGAGATTAGAGAGGACTAGAGCCCCCCATACACTATACTATGTAAAACCTTCCTTCTTTGATTCCTGGGGACACCTTTTCTTTTTACTTATCTGTTTGAAATGATTACATATTTTCCATCTGTAGTGACCTCCATATATATATATATAATACATATATATATACACACACACATATATACATATACATACATATACACCCCCTATTATCTCCTTTGATAATAGGAGTTTAATCTGAATACAGGGTTGGTCCAATTACTGCAACATTATTCATTCATCTTTGTAGTCAGGTATTTTCCTATGACTAAGTTATTCCAAAAAAACTAGGCATGATAGAAATATACATCTGAATTATGTTCTTAAATGCAAAGGGTGTTTTCTCCTTTTCCTCCTTCTGTTGGCTGCAATGCAGACTTGGTGGGTTTGTCATCTTGGACAATGACTTGGAGGAAAACAATAGAGGAATAATGGAGCAGTAAGACAGACAATCTGATTTCTGGATGCATTTTCACATAAGGTTATCATATACACTTTTCATATACTATCTGTGAAATGTTGTTTAAAAATAATCATAATAAAGATATTAAACAACAAATTTTATTTTGCGAAAATTGTTATAGATGTTTCTTTATGGAGGCAGACTTACACTTTAACCAATTAGGGGGCAAATTGATTTTATCAAGGATTGGTCTTGAGTCCAGTGGTTTCTCGTAAGTGAGAAATGCACACATGATTGACCTGTGACTTAAACATTTTCAAATTTTGGAGGGTAAGTTAACTGTAAAAGATTTTTACTTTGGATGATAGCTTTTCTTATTAACAATTAGTAAAAAATCTAGCTGTCAGAACAAAATAGCTCTAAACCTTTTAAAAACTGTGTCATGAACAGTTAAAATCCCATAGCTCTTTTCAGCATAATGAAACAGAAATTTGTTTATGCAAATAGCATTTGCTGCTGTTAATTTATATGAATTTATTTTACCTGTACCTGGTCAGTTTTTTGGTTTCATTCTGGGCAAAGATCTGATGATAGGTGGTGCTTTGTGGTGAACTTGATGAATTGGAGAGGGATATCTGAAGCACTATCGGTTTACATCTTCGAACTGCACAACATAATCAGCTAAACTGCACTTACTAGATGCATGTTACTTCAGGATAAAATCTACCCTCTCCTGCATGATGCCTAGTGAATATCATTCAGGGGAACTGAAAGCTGCAAGAAGATAGTTCCACAATGGGGTCACCTGACTGAAAATGAATTTCAGCTTATCTCTTTCTCTGTTCCAGTTGGTTGGTTTGCTCAGTTCACTGCTTTCTAACAGACTTAGAAAAAGCATTTTGTGAATGTAATTAAGGCCATATCATAGTAGCTTTGAATGTTAAAAAAAAAAGTACTTGTTTCAGATCATTTTAAACTTTTTTTTTTTTTATTAATTTAGTCACCCTGATTTAAAAACAACTCTACAAGTCATTTCACTAACAGGCTGGATCGTAAATTTGTTTCTAATATCTTTATGACCCCAGAAAGCAGAGATGAATTGAGCTGGCTTAATTGGCTGAAACACTGCTGAAATGTAATGTGGGTGATTTAATCAGCCTATGGCACTAATGGAGTTAAGCACTTTGTCCACTAGGAAACTCTGTGATATTTCACTGAGTTTCTAAGTGCCTGCTTATTGCTATATAGAAGGTGCATTCTTTTGTAGTTTGCATGTCATCTTGTATGGTAGATGAGAGGAGGAAGAGTTTAGAGTGAATACATTGAAAAAATGGAATAGTGACTGTTTTTAAATCAATACTAATATTGGGGAAAGAGCTGAATTCTATCCTTTGTTGTCGAGTATTTTTGGGGCTAGCCTATTTCTGTCTTCTCTAGCTACCCTTTGTCATCAAACAACTTGAGCTCATTTTTTCATCATTTCTTTAAATAGTTAAGTTTAATCTGTTCAATTTAGGTCAGTTTAAAGGTGTGTGTATGGGGAATTACAATTAGATATTATCAATGCCTATCTTACCTGAATGTGGGAAATAGAGTCATCAAGAAGTGCCACTCTTCGCGGTTTCTAAGTCCAAATATCCTCTGGTCACACCATGCCATTGCTGTTCTTTCCCTGTACTTCTTAGCTGTGTCACCTTGGGCAAATTATGTAATGTTGGAATATCAGTCGATATTTGATGCACTTCACAGCATCATGTACACATTGATTTTGGTACCACAGGTGCTCTATTGGTGAATTCAACACTCCAGTCATCATCACATCCCAGCCACCACTCCAGCTCCAAATGGTCCATCTCCTCTAAGGCTGGTGCATCAGGAACAGTGACTGAACTTTCAAAGGTCCTTTCTTCCATGAACCAAAACAATTTTTTTCTTTTCAGTATTACAGTGCACCACAAATTTATCTCCATTTGTACATTGGACAATTAAACAATTGTCTTAAACAAAATATTCATTAGTGGATTGTTTTTGCTTTCATTAATCAAAGGAGATAATCTTAACTATATTCCCACACAAACACTGCTTTCCCTTTAACTATACTCCAAACTTTGGGAAACATTATGTAGTTTTAACAAATGTGTTAGATGCATGTGGAAAATAATTTCTACACATATGTTCTAAATTGGTCCTTAGTGATATCAAGCAAAATTGCAACTCACATTTAACTGCCAAAACAGCAAAAATAATAAAAAAAAAGTCATTTTGTATATAATATAGTTATCTTTAAGTGAGAATATGAAAATAAATTTTTTTTTTAAATAAGGAGAGATGACCCATTTTAGCTAAGAAAGCAAAGGCAAATTCTACTCAGTTGATCCCACTACTTTTATTAAGTCTGGTAAGTCTGAGATTCAGCAGGCCAGTGATGTGCTTACTTGGCAAATTCTGTTCCAGGCTAGAAAAAGGATAGTGGTGAGAGTCATATCCTTTAACACAGATTTACTGAAATCTTGCATTATTTATATTATGCATTTAAATTCTGTGGGTTCAGATTTTCTGAAATTTAGGTATTCTGTTTCCAATTTCCAATTCCAAATTCCAAACACATTCTCTTTCCCCAAAAGTGTGAGAAGTAAACTTTTAAAATTAATATGACATTTTTTAGATTGAGCTAATTAAAAATACCAATTATATGCAATCCTTTCCTCTTGAGTATAAAAGTGCTTTGTTTGGGAACTTACATTTTAGACAGGATTCTGGAAGATTCATAGTTATATTTAAATGCAATTAAACTTCATGGGGGGAATATGATGGAGCCTGAGAATAGAATTGGTCCTATAGGAGTTAAACTTGGAAGGGGGTGGTGGAAAACTGTAGAAAATTTAATTGAAAATAAAGGCAAGGTTTAGATTAATATGTTTATGGGAAGGTGAGAAGAATGAAGAAAATGCGAATAAGTTAACTATAATACTCTAACAATTTTACATTGTCACTTTGTTGTATTGGCTTTATTTGGATTTTTTAGTTGTTCTTTTACTTTATAGATGAAAAGCAACTTTTTTTTGTTTTTTAGTTAGTATTTTCATCATTCTAATATGTGAATTTTTATATATTTGAAATACAACTGGTCAAATTCGATTGTTTTATGACAGAAATGTTGCTAGTTATTTAAGTACACTATTTCATTGTATCTGCACATTTCCATAACTTAAGCATTCTTCTAATTCCCATTTTATAGATGAAGTAACTGAGCTCTTGAGAAATTAACTGAACTGGAAATATTAGTCAATGACAGCAAAACTATGACTCAAATCCAATAACATAGTTATTTTTCAAAGTCCATACATCTAATTACCATGTAAATTGCATATCTACATATTCTTAATGAAAGAGAGGTATGATTTTTCCCTTGAGAATAATTATTATGTAGTCAGGAGTATAATATTTCTGTGTTTTGGAAATATTTGCTGTTCACTACCTACATCAGTCAGCAGAGTCATAGTTACACCAAGTGGTTTTATGTATCTTGACTTTAGTTATTCATAGAAAGATGATAGCTTAATCCAGTGAACAAATACCATTCAGTCACAGTGTCAAATCAGATGTTGTTTTCATTATAAAAATAGAGAAGTATCATTAACATTCTAGATTAAAATTATTTTGCATTAGTTCATGTTAAAACAATATTTGAAATAAAATAGCATGTGAACATATAGACATTGTGGAAATAAAATGTTATAATAAAATAAACAACAAAGTTTACCAAAAAGGTGAATGTAAGAAGTCAATTAACATTTTTTATATCAGCCAATCTTTCTTTTTCTATAGATATATAATTTTTTTTTCAAATTATTTAAGTTTGATGTTATTTTATTGATGTTACAGGAATGGAAATCTACTATTGCATGTCGAAATGTAGATTTTCTTCTTCTCTATTGAAATAAAGAGTACTATATTCAGAAGGATTCCAAAATAATTTATTTTGAATACTAAAGCAGATTTTTGTTTTTAAAGGGAAAGGTATAGGCAGGAATGAAGGTGAGCAGGCACACAGGGAGAGGAAGAAGAAACACTCATTTTATTCAGCTGTTCATCCTGCTGGTTGCCCTCACTTCCCTTGGCCCCAGGTCTCAACTGGGGTCTGTGGAATGTATGTGGACTATGTTCAGTGGCCTTATACACTTGGCCACCAGGGCATGCTAAAGTCAATTTTAAAGTAGTTTCATCCCAATAACTTCAACAAATGTTACCAAAGGTTTACAATATTATAACACTGCATAGTTCTGGTAAACTCCATGATTACTAAAAAAACCTGAAAAAATCATATTGCTTTCTTCTTTAAAAATTTATGTGAGTGGATTTGTAAACTGACCACACTATTATGTGTCTAAAGTCTAGTCCTATTTAAACTTCAATTTGCAATGTAGATTTTGAAAAATAACTTAATTTCACTTGCTGGCTTTCTTCATATGATATCTGTGGTCATTTCTACTGAAAAAAAAAATGAGATGCCACTAAAATAATTGATGAGAAGATCCTTTTCTAAGGATTTTTTATGATAAATATTAAATTATTTTAATGCAAATATTAACACTGATGCCACATAATTACATCTCAAATTTTGAAAAACTATTTAAAAAACTTGAAAATATCAATAAAACCAAGTTTAATTGCTACATAATTTTCCTATAAAGAAAATTCCTCATTTTCAAACTAAGTTCCAGCTGATGTAATTACATAATTATTATGCTTCTTTGAAACATTGATCTTTATAAGAAACAACTGACAAAAATAGTGATCTTAATACTTATTTGATTTCTTTCCTAATTGTCTATTTTCATGTTGATGCAAAGCATATTTTCAAAATAATCAATATAAAATATTCACTGTTTATTGAATTATGTAAAAAAAATTATTAAAATTGAGTGTTTCAAAATAAAGCTAATATTTTTAAACATACCTTTCCTTTCTCCCTTCAAATTGTACATAAATAAAATTAAAATTAAAATGTTTAAAACACAAATTAGTTTTATAAACACTTTGAAGTTTATTTTTCAGAAATAACATCAAACTTCACTCAATGAAATAACAATAACAAAATATTATTTTTAAATGTATGTAATTTAGAAGATTGCAGAAAGATGTATTCCTTGAATATATGTTCAGGATGTGTTTTTCCCCATATTGCTATATATATTTTTAACACATGCACATTTTACTATTTTCTTATTATTTAGAGTGGTTTATATTTAGAATTTTAAAAAGTCATATTCTTTGATTTTTCCATTAAGCTAATATATTTCCATAAGGCTTATAATAGCCCTTCTACTTCCTCCCCCCTTTTTGGGAAAGAAATAATGAATTTTTACTTATGTTTCCTACTCCTAAGAAACTAATTCAGGAGTAGGAAAATTTTTGATAATGGTATAAACTAAAATTCAAGCTGTTTAATAATCCTCATTCTAAGGATAAAGCATAGTTAAGATTTTCATATTTGGGGTTTAATTATTTATTCTACTTTTGTTCACTCATTATTATATAAGTATTTTCACATTATCTTGATATTTTTATAGACATAATTTAAGAATTGTACAACACTTAAGAAGATATACATATATTATTCAACCACTCAACTATTTGGACTCTTTAACATTTTTTGCAGTTGTTTAAAATTAGAACTGTAGCAATAATAGACACTTCAATTTTTTTAATGTTTGTCATTATTCTTTATATATTTCTAGAAATAGAATTACAAGGCTATAAGATAGGAACTTTTAAATGCAAATCATACATAATTATAAAATTTGTTTTGTTAAACTAGAGCTCTCAGCAGTTGGTAAGGATGTCAACTTAATAATACCATTGTCATTTTAAAGTCTTTGCTAAAGGTGAAATATAGAATATCATTGTTTTCATTTGTACTTATATTATTATTATTCATCCAGACTTGAATATTCATATTCATATTCAGTATTTAAAATTCACTTGAATTTTTGCCTTTCCTGAATTGGTATTATAGATTTTACTCAGGTTTCTCTGGCACTCCCAGTTTGATCTGATTTTCATATTTGTATGCCTAAGGATATTAACCCTTTGTAGTATTCTGACAAATATATTTTTAGTACATTTTTTCTTATAATTATGACATAAAACAATAAAATGATTTTTAATGTAGTAACACCAGTCTTTTTTCTTTTTGTGACTGGTTATATTGCTAAGTAAGTTAATATAAATCTATTTGTCAAATATTTACATGCATTTCCTTTAATTTCAATACTTCATCTAAAACTGATATAGCTTTTGGTATACACTGAAAATCTAAAGTCATTTTTTTTTCCTCCAATACCTAAAAGGCTTTTGTTGTTAAATCCATCCCAGTGGAAAAAATATTACAAGGATCACAACTAGTAAAATAGTCCTCTGGTATAAAATTTATAAACATTTATACCAGCTCTCTATCAAAGCAAGAGTAAAAATACGTAGCATAGTCTAGAGCATTCTGTAGTAACAAAGGTCTTCCAAATTTTGGTGGTTTAGAACAACAAAGGCTTATTTCTCATTCACATTATATTTATATCTCAGATTTGTTGAGGGGTGTTCTTGCATTATGTCTTTGTTCTGGACTGAAGTCACTGCTATCTGGATCACTGAAGAAGAAAAAAAATGTATATCAGAGAGAAAAAAAGTATAAGAAATATGCACAAGGGTTATTAGAACTTTCATTTGAAAGAGTCATGTACCAAATTATTTTCACATTAATCTATCTATCTATCTATCTATATTATAAGTCAAACGATTTCCCTGAATTTTAAGATGGTGGGGAAGGTCAAGCTCATACGTGCCTAGGAGAAGAACTGGAAACATCAGAAGCATTAATGACTACTAGAGTCTGATTTTCTTACTGCAAATACTCAGTGTATTTTCTTTCCTACATGTCAAAACTTCAAAACCCTCTCCAGGACAGACAACCTCCCTATTCTATTTAGCCCATGGGCCTACCTCAAGGTTCAAGTGATAACTCATATTCTTATCATCTACTCGGTATGTGACTCCTTCCACCTAGAAATCCACGGACTTAAAAAGAAAAACTAAATGCCTGCTATCATAAAATAGTGGAACTGGGTATTATAACCAGAATGAAAACTCACTCTTGCAAAGATGTGGTATGGGAGATTATTGCAATTTTGACATCCCCCTGGGCATTATTTGATACTACCTGAACTTGAAAGTAAATAGATAATATTTCTTAATTAGATCACAAATCTTCTCAAAAAGGTCTCCCTAGGCTATATTCTACTTGCTACCTCACTCTCTACCTACTAAGAGATATTTCATTTTTCATTATTCTCCTGGTACATGTTATGGGTAATTAAAGAATTTCTTTTTCTTAAGCTGATCAGTTTTATCAAAGTGCTTCCTTAAAATTCAAACTTGGAGGCTCAAAAGCTAATCATTTATTTACTTAGTAGGGCAATTCTTTTATAAATTACTTGATTTCTTATCTCATATTGATTTCCATGAGCTAAATGCTACACCTTAAAATCTATTTCTGAGATGTACCCTGGTGGCCTAGAGGTCTACTACACCCTGGGAGCAGTCCCACGTATACCCTTAAGTCCAGGTTCAAGACCTGGGTCCAGGGAAAACAACCAATGTCAACAACTAAATAAAATAAACGTGCTTGTTCTGCATCTCTCTTCCTGCATGTCTACTCGCCTTCACTCTTACCTGCACCTGTCCTTAAAAAGACAAAAAAAAAATTATCTTTAAAAATATCTATTTCTAAGCAAGTCTAGATTTGCTGCATCTATTACTTTCATTTTCCCATTCTTATTATCACAACTTAATTGGAAATATATTTTTTTACGAGATTAGATTTGAGAACCCCCTATTAAGTCTTTCTCTACTTAATGAGTATCAAATCATAAACCTCTCTGTTCTGAGGTGTCTTAATTTATTTACATATTTAACAATGGGTCTGCTGGCATTGACACCAATTTGATATTTGCCACAAGACTGAGTTGTCATTGGTATTGATTCTCAGTTTTATCATTTATCATTTGAGACTGAAGAACATTTGTATTTTTTAGTCCTCTAAGCCCTCAAATTTTTGTACATTATTCTCTTTTATTAGTGCTATTAACTCAACATTTACTTTCTTATATGTTCTCTTTTTCATCCTGCACTGTCTAAAAGCAGACTGTCAACAACCACATGGAGGCAACATTTTACGTTTCATTCCTTTCCCCTAGAACTACAAAATTTTTAAGTATCTGATCTCCTTGCCCAATAAAGGGAATTTACCAAACTAAAATTAAGGCCAAAGTAACCATTTTACTAATTAATTGCTTTCAGTTATTTTTCAACTTTGTTTTGCCTGTATTTACCAACTACTACTGATTCAAGTCTAAGAAATGATTTAATATTTATGGAGAATTATAATACGATGATGGGTAGCAGCCATTTTCAATTTAAGATGGAAACTTTTTAGAGCATATTCAAAATTGTCTTTGTGACCCTGGGAACTGTTAAATATTCAAATGGAGGTAGAATCTGTTTATTTGGATTATTTTTTAATTGTAAAGATTTTACCTGGGTTTTTGAAATACTGACAATCATTACTAAGCAATGCGACCTAAGAATTAACAAGCAGTACCTTAATTCGTGTTTGGCTCTCAAATTGTAGGTGTTACATAGTTATTAGCTCTGTGTTGATCTTTCTGGTACTACCCTCCTTATTAGGTCTGGAATGGCTACCTCATGGAAAGTTTTCATGCTGTAAGCCAAATAATTACGCTCTTACAGTTTATAATTGTCACTCTATTTGTGCTTAAGCCCTGCATCCAGCTGAGTCACTCCTTGAGAAAGATAGAAGGACACAATTAAGGTTAACAAATTTTTTAACTCAAGTGATTCTCTCTGGGTGACAGATTACCATGAGGAAGAATAGTTCAGGTATATCTCCCATTTTGTTAGTTTATATGGGTATAACATCCAGTGAAATCATTTGACATATTCTCTTAAAAAGGGCACTAGGGACCTTTTGTTACCCTGTCTTAAAGAACCACATCTCTAGTCAGTAAAACATTTTATTACTTATCCTGATGCATGGGTGCACTGAGCCTCTGTGCCCAGCATTATTTAGTATTATTTCCATACATTCATAGGCACATAGTTTAATGGGCATTATGATATACGGTTAAGTAGTGTAGATGACATCTGGTAGTAATCTTTGAGTCAATAAAGGGAACAGCATTTTAAGAAAAGAATGAGCAAACTCTCACTGTAGGAGCAAGAAAAAGAACATTATAAAAGATTTAAAAGCAAGGTACACATTTTCTGGTCCAGAAGCCATTCACTACAGCAGTAAAATCTGTCCTCAATCCTATTGTAAAGATTTGTCTATGAACTATAGTGTAGCAATTTGTTTAGCTAGATGGCATAATATTACCATTTAAGAATGATGTTCCAAGGTTAAGTTTCTTGAATATTAAAGAAATAAATTGAAAAATGAATATTAGTAATGCAGAAAAAATATCTCTTGCATACTATTATTTTTCACAGAGAAACTGATCAGTCAACATACTGCATGGTTATATACCTCATTAAATTGTGCCTATTTACTCATAATGCCTCTTATTATGAACACCGTTATTTCCAACTTTTAAGTTTTTCCAACTTACCAGACTTGGTCCAAATGGAGTACCTGAGAATTTCATCAATCCCTAAATAAAATGACAAAAGAACACTTTGAAAAGCAATTTATTACCCATCTTTTCTGTTAGTTCTTTTAAAATAATTTTATTAATGCTTTATCTGTGTTGTTTAGTCCTTAGTTTTTAAAGTCTTTACATTCTCTAACGAAATATAACACAAAAATGTTGACCACAGAGCTCATGTAAAATAAATTTGAAAAAAGCTAGTACATATCAGTATTTTACAGCATTTGAAATTTACCAATTAAAAGTTTTAATAAGGAGAGGACTCATTATTACAAAATTACAAAAAACAGGATTAAAAACAGTAAACATTAAAAACAATAACTAAAAACTTCAAAACAGTTTGCAGACTGACTTAAATAATTAAAGTCTATTGAGACCCAACATTAAAAAGAATATGGAACAGCCAGAATTCATGTACAATTATCATAAACAAAATGTAAAGCCATGAGCTAAAGTTCTGGTAGTTTCCTTTAAAATTAAATATATGCCTACAACACAAAAAGTTCTGTCTTCAGTATGTATCTAAGGTAAATTATGTATGTACGCATATATACATATCTCCATAATCAAAAAAACTGTACAAAAATGCCTAGTCAAAATGATAACAAAAAGTGTAAAATTCATAACATACAATATAAAGGAAATATTTTTCCATGTGTTGAATCTCGATATTGTGCTGAGTGAAAAAAAAAAATGCTTTACATATAAAAGTACCTATTCTAAAATTCTTTTCTCTCAATAGCAGCATGAAAATCCAAACTATGACGTGGTGAGAAATGTCAGAACAGTGGTTTCCCTCCAGGGATTAGTGTTGGTGACTTACTGTGATGAATCAAAATAAAACTTTTTAGTTCACCGTAATGCTTTGTATTTTGATAACAAAGATATACAGGTTTGATTTTTTGCTAAAAGTTAGCAGATGTACACTTCAGACTGGTGATTTTCACTGAATTTAAATCAAAAGAAAAACATGCTTAGCTAAGCAAGTTTTGAATTCTAGGTTAATGTTATGCACACTGAAGTATTTGGTGGAAGTGTATAGATTTCTACAATGTACTTTTATTGCATTAAAAATAAGACAAATGCATTGATAAGTGCTAGATCACAATTTGTACGACATGGGTTAAAAGTAGACTCTAAGTTGTTCTTGTGTGGATATTCCCTTTAAAATACTTTGAGCAATCCTGTATGACTAAAACTTTTCATTATATTAAAAAAATTAAAAGTGGCACAGAGGAGAGGAGTCTGTTATCTTACTCAAATATCTAATAATAATCAAATGGAATTTTCATGGAAATTAAGTCAAATTGTTTATTAATAAGAGGTGGAAAAGAGTGAGTTGATCTGAATAAAGCATTTTAGAAAGAAAGATGGTGGTGCGGACAACTTTTTCCCAAACAAGAGGGAAATAAAAAGTTTTTGCTATTTTCTCCTACACAATGAAAAACTAAATTAAGAAAATCACTTTGACATAGTTTCTTAATTGGAAGCAGTTAGTAGAAAGACCATGGCCAGTTTCAATCTTTGCTAGTTTTGTAATAAGTCAATTATCCATAGTGGATGAAATTAACAAGAGATTGCTGATTGATATCTCAAAACATGAAAAACTGTTGTCGTCAAACATGCTTTATTGTAATTGGACTGCAGCATTCAAGTTGGTTACCTTGCCAGCAGCAGTTCGCTTAGCGCTGGCTTCACAAATTGAAAAAAGTAATTTTTAACTTCATAATTTATCTAGATTTTTAGCATTCCAGTTTCAAGCATCTCTAAATCTCTGAGAAATTTTTCATTCCATTCAGTTTGATTATATGAAAATGTGTTACTATTATGATACCCTGTACTGGTAATTAAATTGCAAAAGCATTAATTATCTTTAACTGTCAATAATGCATTATTAATAGTTTGCTTAATAGTTTAGCAATAGCTGCCTAATACTTGAGTATTTTTTATGTACTAGAAAAATACTTTTGCCATTTATATACACACATGACACTGCATTTTAAACTTTCATAATATTAATTATTATCATTAATATGAATTTTTAGTGTTTGCTTTGGATCTTTGGTTTTGAAAGTGATTGAAGAGTCTCATAGAGATTGTCAAGAAACAAAATTGTTAAATAAAAAAACTCAAAAGCAAGTTGAGTATTTTGTTGGGAAAAATGGTAACAACTAGTTAGAAAAGGATAAAAACTAATGATATCTGTGCTTCTTTTATAGCTGTTAAGCCATAATGAAACTAACCCCATATTTAAACTCATAAATAAAATTTGTGCAACACTATGAAAAGTCTTCTCTGAAGTATTTTTATCTTTGTCATTTAAAGAACAAATAAGAAAAACTGATTTTTTTTCTTATGAAATGAACATTTTGACTATATTATGTCTAATTACTTAATGATTTATGCTGATTTCCTAGAGCATTTATTAAAAATAGTTAAAAATAAATCATATTTTATCATAATCGGTGAACTTTTCCACTCTATTATATCAAAATGACTGCAACTTTTTCTCAGGAAAATATAAAGCAAAGAGATAAGATCTATTATCTGAATAGTCAATCTGACACATTCTTGTCTCATATTTTTAATTCTCATTTAAGGATGCACAAGAGTTTCAGCTGTCAGCCAAAGACATGTTTTCCATTAATGTATTTCTAGAGTTCAGTATAGATAATAATCTTGAGGAAACAAAATAATTACTTGGTTTTGACATTCACATAAGGTTTGGGTCAAAGTTTCCAAAAAACCCAATCAGACAAACAAAAAAACAAATGACAGTTATTTAAAATCTAGCTAATATTTACAAAAGTGTCTATTACATTTCAAGAGAGACTAGATCTGTTAAGAATAAAATACGCAAATAGTTGAAATTTTATAAAACATTTAGTATATTGAAATGGTTGCATAAATATAATTACAAGTTATAAGATTTAGAGGATAATAATGAAGGCTACTTTTGGTTGCTGTAAATTCAGCAAGAATGTATTTTGCATATCAAAATTACTTTATTCCAACAAAAATATTATTGTTAAATAGCATATGATAACAACCGAGACGGTACTTTGCTTTCCAAGTTAAATTCCAGATGCATGGTGTACACAATAGGTAATTTTTTTTCAAATAATGTAATTGTACCACTCAGAATTCTGATTAGACATATTCTCAGCTGTTGTACAACACTTAGAAATAGATCAATCATGTCTGATATTTCGGTCTCATAAGAAAATATAGTATTTATTGTGATATTAACAATCAATCTGGCAAAAATGTGGGTTTAGTGTTCCACTCTTTCACTGGATAACTAGCATTCTTAATTAACAGAGAATAATGAATAGAAATCTCTTATAGCAAATCAAATATTAGATTAATACACCTTGATGATTTTACATATAGATTTAAAAATCATATTTTAAACGTTTAAATTTTAGCGAAACAATAACTTCATGTATTGAACAAAGTATTGATATTGTCAATGGCTTTTTTTTATTTTTGTCCAAAAAGAAGATATTCAGGTATATAAAATGAATATTTTATCTTTTTTCTGGGCATTAATCCAGTGGCCAGATGCTTGACAAAGTCCACGTAGATTTGTGATTTCTAGTACAAACAACTTCTAATTAAGAATCTTTAATTGGGTCACTGACAAAAAAATAGTCCCAATAATATGTCTGTCTCCAATAGAAAACAACAACAACAAAAAATACTACAATCATAATTACTTGAATTTTCATTAATTCAATAAATATTCATCAAATCAAATAGGGGTGAGTGATGTCATATTACTATATTCAGTCTTCAGTAAACTATAAAGACAGACTCCTCTTTATTCATTTGGGAAAACTGAGCCCATTTCGACATACATTTTGTGACTGATTCCAAAACAGTTAATATGTAGTAAAACCAAATAATTTTAATTCTGGCTTCATATTTTAAGTTCATTTTCTTCTGCCTCACATGCACCCAATAGTCTTCCATGAGTTGAAAGAAGATTTTACTGACTCATTTAGTCATTGTTCTTCTTTCTCTAATGTTAAAACAACCTTGTGTAAATATTTCTATCTTTTCTTGCTGTTCTATGTGTTGCTGTCTCCTTTTCTCTTTTGAGCTGCATATTCTTGACTGTACAACTAATCTCTTAGAAATCACCAGACACAATTATTTGTTTGATTAGCCCCTTAAAGCATTTTGAAAGCCATATATCTCCTCATATTTTTATCTCAACATCTAAAACTTTATCATAATTTAAGTAGTTGTAAATGAGGCTATTTTTTTAAATTAAAAATATAGGCACTTTAAAATAAACTGCATATCACTATTCAAAATATGCACAACGAAATGAGAAATACTGATTTCAGATCTTCAACATCATCCATTCAAATTAATGTGAACTATCTTGTGATGACCAAATTCTAAATGGTGGTTTTGGAAAAGGACTTTATTAATCAATGAACTTGAAAAGAGGAATGGATCAGTCACAGAATGAAAAACAAAAGTAAGATCATGATATAACCCTTCTTACTGCATATGCAAAAGTACAACTAGAAAGAGATAAAGTACCTTATTGTTATAAGAAATTAAGCAAAAGAATGTCTAAGTAACTAAAAAATTTCAAGTATTTTCCAACTATCTCCATCCCCATTAATTCTACTTAAAACACATACACACACACACACACACACCCCACTTATCTATTCTAGGAATATATTTCCTAACAACACAGAATTTTGGCTTACTTTGGCTTGGAGAGTATACCAGCCTGGTTCTCCAGAAAAAGAGAAACTTTAGAATAGATAGATAAATGATAGATGATAGATAGATAGATTTACCAAAAGGAATTGGTTCACATATTCATTGATACTGAGAAGTCTGAGATCTACTGTCAGCAAGCTAAAAACTCAAAAGAACTGTCAGTTTATTTCCAATCTAGTCCTCAGGCAGAAGACTAATGTTACTGCCTAAATACAGATTGAAAGAAATCTTTCTTGCTCAGCCTTTCATTCCATTCAAACCTTCAGTAGATTGAATGACTTCCCCACCACCTGCCCCCATCACCCCCACACACAATAAGGATAGCAATCTACCTTATTCCGTCTACTGATTCAAATGTTGATCTCATCCAGAAAAGCCCTCACAGATACACCCAGAAAAAACATTCAGCCAAACATCTGGTCACTGTGTGGTTCAATCATTTTTACACAAAATGAATGATTATGAATCTATCTATCGTCAATTTGCCATCCTACTCATCTCTTTAAATCTTACTTAATTTCCAAATAAAGACAATGACATACAATTGTGCAGAGCATGATGCAACTCTTTTGTGTACAAAAGGAAATGCACCAGCCCCTTCTCCAGAAGGGGACATAGAGTTTGAGTGATATTTACTCTTCTTGACATCTCCTAACTTAAACTTTATGGTGTGAATTAACAATACTTGTTCTATGACATAAATTCAGAGCATCTTACATTATGTAAGGAAATATGACGGAGAAGATAGTGAAGTTATGCTATATATATATAGCATACGTATCATAAACATATCATATCATAAAATACCACACACAAACATATCACGAAATAAGGAAGACTACTGTGAAGATTAAAGCCTGTGTATTTTGTACTGGTCAGTTGCTTATGTCTATAATTAGCTTCTTTCGCTACCCATTTTGCATTCCCTTTACCATTAGCAAGCACTTTAGCTGGTCTTGGTTCTTTAACTTGATGGGGGACGTAAACTTCCTGGTGAAGGAACTGGGACTTTTGTATCCCTGCCTTGATTGGGTTGTTGTAGAATAACAGTACACTTCTCCTTGTTCATCAAAATCCACCACGCCATCCAGCAAAAATAAACTCTTGTGTTATATAGAGGCATGAGGACCCAAAGTGTTTAGCAGGCAGTCTGGATTTCTAATTCAGTGAAAGCATTGTGTTTCCTAATAAAAACATTTGTTTGTGTGGAACTAAAAACTTTAAGTCAACAGAATAAGGTTGTGGGGATAAGAAACATATATATTGTTAGTGAATAACTAGGGCAAACAGTGAATGGCATTGTATTGAGTACTCAAAAGGCCATTCTGTGTTCTATCAAAACAATTGCCTCAAGATGTTGGAGAACAGTGAATTCCACAAGCATGGGCCCATTGCTATGATTCTTCTACAATGAAGTGAGTTCCTAGATCAGAACCAACAACGCGTGTAATACCATGATGATGGATGTCATTCTGTAAGCCCAAAAATGATAATTCTAGCAGAAGTTGTGTGTACAAAAAAGGCAAATCTGTATCTAGAGCATGTTTCTATTCCAGTAAGAACTAAAGGCTGCCCCCTTCATAATGGAATCTGTCCAGTATAAACAACCTGTCACCAGGAAGCTGGGTATCACTTTGGGACACACTGTTGGTCACTGTTGCTGGCAGACTGGGAACTCAGACATGGGCAGCATCAAGTAAGTGTTGATAATGGAAGGTCAGGCTGTTGAACCCATGAATAACCTCCAACCTACCACTTCGTCATTCATAAACCCATTGAGAAATTATGTAAGTGAAATGAATGTGGTAAACTGTTCTGTGGTTACCAGTCAAGCTCCTTTCCTGGTCACTTATATAATTTCTGTGGGGTTACTTTCGGATAACATTCATGTAAGACACAAATATCTTCCAGTTTTTTGCCAATTCAGGAAAGTCTATCCACAAATCTCTTCCCAAATTTCCTGGCACCAATTTTCCAATTGTGCTCCTTCCATGTCCTAACTATTTAGCCAAATCATTAGTTATAGCCCATGATTCAAATATCTTGCCATTTCTACTTCCAAGAAAAATGAATAACCAGGCACACTGCTTGGAGCTCTGCCACTGGAAAGATTTCCCTTCACCACTATCCTTTAGGAATGCCCCAGAGAGAAACTGTAATAATGCACTTTAGCTATTCACTTTCAAATGGTGCCTGTATATCATACAGAGCGTGTAAATCAGACCTGAATCTGGTCAACAGATATTGGGAAACACATACTGGGAAAGAGAAGGCAATTTAGCTTTGAGAGACTGTGGGCATTTTGGCTACTTCGTGTAACTTATTTGTGCTTTCAGAACCTATTTAGGCCTGATCATGCACATGCATGTATATACACACATATACAAGTATATATACACACATATATGTATATATACACAGATATACATACACACACGTACACATACATATACACGTGTGTGTGTATATATACATATATGTATATATATGTCACCGTATCACCTCCTTTTGAAGGTCGAGGACTGCCATGCCTCCCCAACTTTATGGTTTAGTGGTTCAGATAACACCTAGTTCATGATACGTTAATCAGGCCATCTAATAACTTGGTGGTCTGCCATTCAGAATTTAGTCTCTACTAAGGAAGAATAGCAGATCATAATGTGTTTCTTTAAGGACAGTAGTTATCTGTGGAGGATGGCAGGGCAGTGCTCCCAAATCCAGGGGCCAGTGTGCTGCTAAAACTACATGGGTTGGACAAAGGCTCCAGGCAGCATCTCCATCACTGACACCGTGAGCCCCATCAGATCCGCTAGATCATAGGGTACAAGTAACAGACTAGCTTTCACAGCAGCCAGGACCTGCTCCAGGGAATTTTTTTGTTCTGGGATTCATTCAAAGCTAGTGATGTTTTAGGCCACTGGGTAAGTAAACCGGTCATATACACACAAATGAGGACTATGATGCCTCCAGCATACAGGAAGCTCACCAGGTATTATGCTTCTTCTTTGGTTATAGAAAGAGCCAGATGCAAATAATGGTCTTTCATCCTAGAAAGCAAACCTTGATGTGCCTTCTACCACAGGATTTTTAAAATTTTCACTGAAGTGGAAGGTCTCAGAATTTGTATCAGTTTTATAGCTCCTACTCTGATACACAAATACCTTAACAGTAAATACAGACTAGTGACTACTTCTTGCTCATCATAATGTCATCAGTGGGAAGAATGAATGAGTGCACTATCTTGAAGAAAATAAATGTGGTCAAGACTGCTATAAACTAAGTTACAACATAGGGCTGGGAGCATTAATATGCCCCTGAGTTAGGACAATGAAGGTGTATGAGTGGTCTATCCAGTGAAAAGAAAGCCATTGATGGTGGTCTCTGCCAACAAGTATTGAGAATAAACAACAACAAAACATTTGCTAGATCGATACCTGCAATCAGGTGTCATGGGGTATGTTAATTTACTCAAGCCATGAAACCACATCTGGTATAGCAGCTGTAATTGACGTCACCCCTGATGAGCTGACAATAACCCACTGTGTTCTCTAAGACGCATCTGTTTCTGTACATTCCAAACAGACAATTGAATGGGGATGTGAAGGCAGTCACCACCCCTGCATCCTTTATGTCCTTGATGGCAGCACTATCTCGGCAGTCCCTCCAGGTATGTGGAGATGATTTTGATTTACTGCTTTTCTGGGTAAAGGCAATTGTAGTGGCTTCCTTTTGGCATTTCCTACTATCACAGTTCTCATTTCACAGGTCAAGGAACCAGTTTGGGACTCAGCCAGTTTCTGAGTATGTTCCAATTCTGCATTCTGGGACCAGGGAAATAACCACAGAATAGGTTCAGGGACTCGCCTCACCCATGAGCTGGACCTGGCCCAACACTCCATGGATTAACCTTCATGGGTGCGAATTCTGTCTGCTAGTTCACAGTGCAGTTTTGGGCCTTTTGGAATCACTCAGTTTAGAGCCAGTGCCCATAGTCCCTGAGAGAGCTGGTAAAAGGCAATACATCTCAGTGGGGAAAGCTGTAATCAAAGATGAAGAGCAAACCTTTTTGACAAATGTAGCGGATTCTTCCTCAGGTGGACCTGGTGCCCCTTTTGTTCAGGGAATTTAGGTCTATAAACTGGTTCAAATATGGGATTTGTTTCAGGAGTTTTGAGTCTCTGTTTTTATGATTCAGGTTAGACTTTTGTTTACTTGACCTAGAACTTCAAGGCTTACACAGATGAAATAAGAGTTTAGTGGAATTTATTTCTCTAGGGACACCATGATCAGCTAGCTGATGACTTATGTCCGTGCATGTCGTGCAATTCTGATGGTTGTTTTGACTCTAGTGTCTTGTCCATTACCATGACCACTTCCACCATGATTTTGGTGGTTGGGGGCTGCCACTTAGCTCATGATAACCTGGAATACAACCACCCCTGCTGCAGTTAGGTCTCGTAGGACAGTGACTGATCTCCCCTTTGTAAGTCCTGGCCTATGGAATAGAACAATCACAGAAAACTTGAAAGACGCTGGAGTTGCCTAAACAAAATGATTCCTCACAATATTGTTGAAGGATATGTCTTCTGAATCCTTCCCCTGTGAGTAAGTAAGCTGTAAAAGACAAACCACTCTGATAATCCAAACTCTTAAGCATTTGCAGTACAATCACCTTTTGACCAAATTTTCAACCAGCCAGTCACACAAACTGGTGAGTCTTTTCTAACTCCCTGAGCTTCCAAATTAAATGCAGATATCTTCTTTGTGAATCCATTATCAATATATCTGGCCTGGTCCAACTTTGTATTTCTTCCACATTTCTTCCACCCCATTATCACCCATTCTCATGTTCCTAGTTCCCAGGTTTCTGTTTTCCTGTTTCTTTGCGGGGCCAGAGACGTGCACCTTCTCATGGGTTACACATTGAACTGCACTTTTAAAGTCTTGATGGGATTTGATCTAGTTAGAAATCTAGACTCAAAGAGGGATGCTGAGGGTGGATACAGAATTGTCCTGTCTCCCAGGACAGTTGCCTCAGGAGAGCCCATAAACCACTCAGTCAGGGGCAGAGAGGTACCAGGAGGCTCCCTTTCATTGGCAAGGAAGATTCATCAGAATTTAGGGGCTTAATAGTTCCAGTTTCACCCAGGTCTTCCCACATATCCTAAATCAATGCCTTCACTTTAACAGTAAACGCATGTGAGATTGAGAGTTCAAACTCCTTTATCATTTGGCCAATCACATGATAAGATTTGAAGTAATTTTCAGCAGTCTCAACCTGGGGTTACAGGAGAGAAGGCTCTCCCAAGGTCACCTTTACACCACTGACCTAATAGTCAGCACCCCCAAACTCGTCCTCTTAGCATCTCCTCTAGTGACTTTAAGAGCAGCCAGTCAACCTCACTGTATCTGATAATTCTCAAAAATGTCCTCAGTTAGCATGTGCACCATCACCCAGCTCCTTGCTTCTTATAAGTGGCTGATTAGGGGATTCAGTCAAGATACTTTGCCACTGTCTATTGCCAGATCATCTCATGGATTATCCCTGATCTCCTTACAACTGGAAATGGAGTTCTAACATTTTAATCTAATCAGATTAGAGAGTCAATTCCAGAAAGCCCAAAACCAATTTCAAGAACTCATCCTTTACAATATTCTGCTCAGTATGGACCAAAGTCCAAGTTAATCTAGTTTCTCCAGAAAAACAGAAACAAGAGCATATCTATCTATCTTTTTAAATCTCTTAGAGGTATAGATATGAACGCAGATGGAGATATAGATAGATATATCTGCATAAAGAAATTAACTATGAGAAACTGACATACTCTACCATGGAGCCTAAGACATCTCCCAACTTCAAAATGACTTTAGCTGGCATCCCATGTCTCTGTTCAGGTACTGCAGACCCGGGGACTTTTCAGCATCCATAAAGTTAAGAGACAAATGTGCAAGTAGAAATGAGATTTACAAAACAATAACAATGAAATAAATTAAAAGCATGATTTAAAGCAGCACTACACACGTTTTAGACTATATATATTAATCTAATGCTATATATAACCTACATTACAATGGAAGCCTTCAAGTGGAATAAGAGACTAAAAGATGAAGTGAAAATGATGAAATAACCTAACAGATGGGTCTTTTGCCAAAGATAACTAATGCTGTGGACTAAGGAAAGCAAGTACAAACCCAGAACACGTGAGGAAAAGTGATAAAGAAATACATAGTGAGTGTGTCTGAAAAAATAAATAAATAAAAGATAAACAAAAAGCAGTCACATAGAACATGGTTTATCAGATGGACTGTTTAATAAAGTCAAAATAGTTAAATATCTTCAATATCTAAAAGGCAAGTATTTCACCCCAGGCCTGCACATACTTCTTTCTTACAGGATTCAGAAGTCTGGTCATTCCTCCTGCCTGGCTCACATCAATAGGAACAATAACTTGAAAAACTTTTGACCAGTGCTGAAAACAGATTTTTAACTGCTTACTTGCAGAGTCACGTACTTGTCTCCTAGATAAAATTGGGATTGCTGTACTTTAAGAATTTGATGCATACAGGAAAGGACAGTCGGATGGACTGAGTGAAAGAAAGAGGAGGATTTTAATGTAGAAAATAAAGGAGAAACCCTTTATTTCTTGAACAGGCAGTGAAGTGGAATGCACTACGAGGATAAACTGTCCTCTGTTATATAATTAATGCTATCTGGCTCTAAACATTGGGTCACCGTTCAATGTTACTAGGAGCCTCTGTTGTCCAATAAGGTAGCCACCAGGCCCATGCCACTCCTCAGCCCGGGAAATGTGGTTAGTCCATCTGAATCTAAAGACAATATGAAAAAATAACCGTAAAGTATCTCAATAATTTTTAAATACTAACATCTTAAAGTGATAACATTTTTTCAGATACAGGGTTAAATACATTTTTAAATCAATTTCACTTGTTTCTTTTTCTTTTCTGGGTAACTATCAAATGCATATAATTATAAATATGAAGTGATTTACATGCCATTGGGAAGTATTGTTCTAGGATTTTCCTTCTAAGTAATGAGTCTAGGATTTTGGATTTCCATTGCTGATCCAAGTTATTGCCTAAACAATTTGTTAAAACTAAGAACAAAAAATTCTTCTTGACCTGGATTATCATCTATATTTTGTTCACCTGAGACACAGAATGAAGTACAAGGGAAATACAAGGAAGCACAAACTGAGGGCTAGTAAGTTAATGTCAATGGTCAACATTAATTATCTCCAGAAGAAAACAAAAACACAAAGACAAGTGGAAAATAAATTACTGCTGAAGAACCAGTAATTTCTACACATTTTCTTTTGTTTTGATGACTAATCTTACAAATTGCCAAACCACAAAGGTTATAAATGGCAAAGGAATGTTTATTTTTAATCAAAAAGGCTCAAGTAGAGGAAAAGATAAAAATGTTTAAGCCTTTCCTTGGTTTAAACTTGCATTTGTAATTACCTGTATTGTATTTTTATCTAAAAGTTTGAAATTATATTACTAGCAAATTGGTTCAAAGTATGTCACCATTAGAATATGTTCATCATATTATTTATCTTAAAAGACATAAAGGTAGGAATAGGAGACTTAAAAACACATAACATATTTAATAACTTAGATAATATTTTTTATGTAATAGAAAATGTAATGAGTAAAATAGCAGAGGTAAAATCACCTTTGAGGCTTGCTTAGTAATCTCATTTAACTCTTTATATTTATGTACATTAATATTTATATTTTATGACTGTTAACTAGGATTATGACCCAATATTCAAAAGACTTAATTAAAAAGTATATATATTTACACATGTAAATATAATCCTATTAAAACCATTCAAAATATTAGTATGTGTAATCAAATTAACATCAAGATATGATAAATTCTAAACTAGACTGAAATTCTCAAGTGGAATAATTTTGAAAGTCCATAATTCTACCACAGCATGTAAATACTATTAAAAATGTAAAATAAACTATTACATTTTGACTTACACATTTTTGGTGTAAACTTGTTTTTACATTTCCTTCAGAATATTCCAATTGCATTTCTAAGTAGGTTTCATGTTTGTTGGCTGTATTTCAGAGGTTTTTGGGTCACAAAAAAACAACTTAGAAGTTAGTAAAAAGTGTTGTCAAATATCCAAATTTTTGTATCTATTAAGATAGTCCTCTCACATCTTACATTTTCCTAGTTGCCAATTTTTATTCTATGTTGTCTGAAAAGAAGAAATAAGCTTATTAGAGTTACTTGTGGGTTGGAGTTAATAACACACTACACACACACACAAACACACACATTTAGCTGGTAGTGAATTCCTGGTACAATTTCTGCAATTTGGGAAATTGTTTGACATGCATTTAACATTGAACCATAGTGAAATGATTTTAGGCAGTTTGTTTCTTTCTGATAACCACACAATAGGAAGGGAATTAAAAGTTGCCCACTAAATTAAATAGTATTTTGTGAGTGAAAGAAGCAAAATATTTTTATAGAAGAATGACCAATGATTTTCTAAAACTTTCCCCTATGTCACGGCGATTACTGATGATCTTGAAAAGGACAGCATCAAAATGCTTAAGTGCATGCGTATTAGGTTCATATATTCCCCCACTATAGCAATTTGGAATCTTAGGTTTCTATCATTTTATGCCATTCTCAAGATTATATAAGTAGCAAGTGGAAGGTCTGGAGTTAGAACTAGGTATGCAACTAACTTTTATAACATTAATGTTTCATTTGTTTTTGTTTTCAATACCATGTAAGTTTCAGTAGACTAGATTCAAACCTCCATCAATGTGTATATCACACTGCCTCCACCACCTTTTGAAGGTCTGTTTTTTCAAGAGCTTCATTAACACAGAACACACAGATCATACAGTTTTTCCATTTAAAGTGTACATTTCAAAGGATTTTCATATGCTGAGATTTGGGTGATACATGCTACCACATTGATGAATTTTAAGAATATTATGGTAATTTAAAGAAACCAGTCACAAAATGCCACATATTACAGTCTCTTTATCTAAAATGTCCAGAATAAACTATTCTATAGGAACATAAACAGATTTATAAGTTGTCTAATACTGGAGGATGGAGGGCACAAATGCTTATGAACATTTTTTATGTTGAGGATGAAAATGTTCTAAAATTAGATTGCCTTAGTTTGTGCAATTTACATCTAAGACTATACTCTCCCTTCTTCAATCTTTTATTTTCTTCTTCCAAGAGATTAGCTGCTGTTTCCATAGATCCGTATGGCATTCCCCTACTTTCTAACTCAAAGCTTGACTATTTCTGAGTTGTGCACATACAGAGAAAGGGGGGACTTAGAATTTGTCTGTAGCCCCCATTCCTTGTTGGCTTTACTATCACAACAGGCCCCCAGAGAGGAACTTTGTTGTCTGGTCAGTCAGTCTCCAGCAGCCAGAATTCCTGGCAATTTAACAACTAATTTTGCTAAGATATCAGTTTTTCACTGATTAATACTGTTCAGGTAATAACCTCCACATTTTAAGCAGTTGAGAGGAAGTCTTGAGTTTTTCCAACTCCCATAAAGAAACATGAACATTCAACTCACTCTTCTCTCGAATATTTCAGAGACATCAGAGGTGTTATCAAGCCAGGAATATGCTAATTTCACTCTAACCATACCTTTTGTTCTTCCTCTGAAATGTGATATATTAGCGAGACTGAGTATGAGCCCACATTCTCTTTTTCTTCACCTGAGATGGTGGTTTATTTGTATTAAACTAAGTTGAAAGTAAAAGTATCAGTTATTTATTGCTTTTCTCAATAATATTTTATGTATTCTTAGAAACTTTAGATGATTAAGTGTATAGTTAGCAATATATATTCTAAATAGTTTGTTATAAACCTTGGTCAGATAACTTACAGACAGCAGTTTTGGAATAAATTGTCTTTTGAATATTCTACCAAGATATAGTTCAAGACTGAAATAAATACTTTCAACATTCTACTTGGAAGACATATGGTCCAATGACCAGGAGGACTTAGACAGATGGTAGGAAGAGCCAGATGTCTGAGTATTTGAGTACCAACTAAGAGTTGGTGTCTGGCTCTCTGTGAGAGAGAAGTAAAAGCAGAAGTTAGATTGCAGTTGACATCGTGAAAGTACAGTGGAGGACAGTAGCTATACTGGCAATAGGTCACGTAGACTTCCAAAGAATGCAGCACGACAAGGAGAATTTTAGAGTCAAGGAGAATAATGCAGTCATTGTAAAAGTAATCAATCTACTCACTCACAGGTGGAATGTGACAAAACAAAGGAACAGATAAAATAAAATCAACCCTTGGACACTTGCAATAGAACTGAAGTTACCAATAGGAATGAGATGGGGTGGGTGGTAAGTGGTGGCAGAGTCCACTGGACAATGGTGAAGAATACTTGGTGATTTGGTGGTGGGCAGGGTGAGCTGACATATATCTGAGGAATGGGTAAACTACACATAATGGGAGCTTACACATGAGTTTATTTTAATGTGCAAAATCAAAGTTACAGCAATAAAAACAAAATATAAATAAAAATATAACATGTAACATATTTATAGTACATAATATATATATACCATATATTTATATAATATATATTAAAATTAAAATACATAAAAGTAATCTATATAATGCTATATTAAAATGTATACTCCATATAGAAGCAAATGGATCAATTAAGGGTCCTTCTGAAATACAACTGTCTTTCCATCTAAAAGTATCTCTGGTTTCTTGGTATAAAATGGCTGCTAAGAAACAGCTGCCCAGAGTCTTCATTTTTCAGTTCCTTTTACATCTAGGTAAACCCATAAGACCACTTACCAAAGTTATGTAAATGGAAGTGTTGAGTGTCAACTTGGGACAGTGCCACTAAAGAAGGAGGTGGTGATTTTCCAGGAATACCCTCCCATCTCTGAATACAGAGGTTTCTGAGTACCTCAGAAGTTGGGAGAAACACATGATTAAAGAAACTTGACCCTAAGAATCATCACATGGAATCAAGTCACCCATCAAGTACAAATATTGAACTATTACTTAAATAAGAAATGAACTTTGTGGTAGGAGGTTACTGAAATTTAGAGCATTATTTACAAAGTAAAAATTGCTACCTAACAAATGTGTCTGCAGAGCAGACACCCTGGAAAAACAAGGTCTTAGAAGAAAGTCAGATCTCTAATATGGGAGAAAAGTGTCCACTGTTCCTTTGAGAAGATTCTGGGTAATATTAAGTCTGCCACCTAAAGGGTCAGAACCAAGAGTAGTAATATAATTGAATGATGAGTGGACACAGAAATAAGAGGTAACTACAGTAACTATAGGTATATCAATTTTCTATTTTTTCTGTGATAAATTACTACAAGTTTAGTGCCTTAAAACAACATAAATTTATGACCTCACAGATTTGTAGATGAGAAGTGAGAGTGGCTGGATCTCTCTCATTAGAATCTCAAAAGGCCGTTGTCAGAGGGGAAGGGAAGATTGAGCTTTTAGAATGGAGAGGATTTAATCAACCATTTTATTTTCTTCCCTTCCTTCCATTCTTAGGAGATACATATATATATATATATATATATATATATATACATACATATATATATATATATACACACCCATTATATACACATATATAAATATGTTTTAATCTGTTTTCTTTCATAAAAATAAAGGGGAATAAAAAATTCAGTTCCCTGTGATGGTACAACTAACGTGCCCCTTTCTTTGCTGAATGTCATTTGAGGGTCTTTCTTAGCTTTAGAGGTTGTCCACATCCCTACATTTAGGCCCTTTTCTTCACTGAAGCTAGCATAATCAGGTTGCAGTCCATCTCAAACCCTATCTGTCAGACTAGTCTGCCCACCTTTTCCACTTTTAAGGGCCTCTCTGATTACATTGAATATATTGTGACAATCAAGGATAACTGCTCTATTTTAAAGTCTGAAATTCCACCCGAATTCCATCTACAATGTCCTACTTGCTAAGTAACATATCATGGAGAGTAACAGGGTAATATAGGGGCAATGATCATAGGAGTCAAATTACTGACAGATTGACAGGAGGAAATACTTAGTTTAATCTGAGGAAGAGGAATATTTGATTGTTGGGTAAAAGTTTTAGATTTGATATTATATGAGGCTGTATTTTAGTCCAATAAGTTATACCTAACCCATCTTAGATTTTAAATGAAAGAATGGGTTATCAGACTGGGCTTAAATTTTCACAATCAAGAATAAGTGGAGAATCTATGAATTTTGCCTTTTTTTCATTAAGTGACTATATTGGGACAATTCATTATTCTCATTAAAAAATTAAAGTATTCATTCTCAAAACTATATTTAAATATTGTTTATAATTTTTATAAGATATAAATATTTTATATTTAATATTTGATAAAATTTATTTACAATACTCAGAGTGCAGTAGAAAATACAGAGCACAGTAGAAAATATATTAAAAATAACTGACAGTGGGAATTGGAAATCAAATCTTTTTTCCCCTACATGATGGAATCTTTTTAAAGGACTAGATTCCCCACATCGTCTGTAAGAGACACGTTTGCCTTGATATGTCGTTTTTAACAAACTGATGTGTTACATGATGTTCTTTGCTTAAAGAAATTGCATTTTACATCATCATTACCTTCTATGTAGTAGACATTCAGTCAATTCTATGAAAATAGAAGGTGAGTTCTCAGGCATGTTAAATATCATTATTTTATAAAGGTCTCATTCTATATTTCTAGATGTTCAAGTATCATTCCTTTGTTACTGTTAAGTGTCTAGGAAATTGATCTCTGATAGTGCCTCTAATTTGTTTTAAAAAGCTATTTATAATTTTCTGGCAAAACATTCCTAAAGGCCTTACTTACATAATTTCTTTTTACAAAAGAATAATTTTTCATTGGCTGCACAGTCCAAAGTAATAAAAGTAAGTATATTCATAGTTTTACATTTTCAACATGTAGAAAAAAGGTTGAATTTACTTTATTTTCTCTATTATTTTCATATTTAACATTTCCCATTGATTGTATTTTCATTATTATAAAGAAGGCACTTGAATAATATCCTTACTTGGTTCTTTATATAAAAAATGGAATATTAGGTTCTAAAATGCATTCCATTCTTCCTTTCCATTAAATAAACCAGTAAGATTACTTGTACATCCTATATGATCATCTTCCCTTGAGCCAATAAAGATAACAGGAGAATAAGTGACAAATGGTGTATCTAAAGATTATTACTGTTACTATATGTGTAGAGTAAGGAGATTTAAAGTTCATATGTTTTTAAATGCACAGAGATTATGAGGGAAATTTAAATGGGTTACTGAGATCTTGTAATAAAGATCTCTTATCATTTCATAGATTGTGGTCTAGTGTATCCCCTTTCTTAAAGCATTGGCATCTGCCAAGCAAGAGTAACAGAAGGGAACGTTTTGTTTAGAGGAAGAAAATTTATGACGTCTCCATTAGTATGAAAGCACAAGTTATGCTTCATGTTGATATAGTATATATTGAAATGAATGACTGCCATTTTATAACAGGTAGAAGTTGAAATACATATGTGTATATATATATACATTCATATACAAATGCATAACATAATGTTTACTATATAACATATATAGTACATTATATGACTGGTTTCTCTGGTTATATAATGATTTGTCTAACATTTCTTAGTTATATTTTGAAGACATGATTTTATTCTGCTTTATTCTCTATGTTTAAAACTATTTCAGCAGAAAATTAGGTGCTTAGTGAGCCTGGGAATATCTGTTACTGCTAATGAGTGAAGTTATTGAATGGGGCTGGGGTTGCTGTGATTGAAATCATACCTCTATGTAAGGGTCTGAGTCCCAATATTTGCTTAAAATAATCTGTAATGAGCTCAGGGAAATTAACTACATCTGGCCCCAGTATGTGTCTTCCTCACAAATATGCAAGCTCTTGTCTACTCTTGGGTACTCTTGTTACCTCCTCTCAACGATCCAGCATAGACAGGCTTTCAAAGAGTTAACTATGGAACTGTCCTGCTGGTGGTAAATTCGGTGTTTGATGTACAGATGTTAAGGTACAATGATGTACACTTTAAATCATATAATGGTATGATACAATATTCCTTCAAAAAAATTTTTTAAAAGTGGAGCATATAAATTAAAATACTTATTTTGAAATATAAAAAATATAAGTTAAGGTTATTTAAAGGGACATACTGACTGGATGCTACATCTAAACTTTAGGCTAAATGTTATCAAAATGAAATTTATTATTCTTCCCTAATACTATATTTAATAATAATTTGAGGGAGAGATTTAATTTATAGATTTTGAATTTCACATATTGAAAGTAAACTGGAATTAATTATGAAGAAAGGCAGAGATTGATAAATATCCCTGTGTCTTAAGGAAGATTTGTCAATATTTCCAGGTGGCAGAGTTTTGAGTAGCTTGAGTTACAGAAATTTTTTTTTTAATTTCTTGTCTTTTAATTCCCCATTTAGACTCCGATGCAAATTCAAACGATAACTACATAGAGTTCTTTGGTTGGGATTATATTTAGACTCTGTAAATAGACATACAAAAATATGGAATGCAGATCTCCTCTATCTGGAATAAGGTTTATGAAAGTATGTGAAACTTATGACACTCTGGCATGGTATGTGGCAGAAAGCCTCCGTCCAAAACTTCTTTGAAAATTATGGCCACAAAACAAAGATCCACATCAAAACAGACAAGACAAACCTCTATCTGCTCTTTTATTTATTATGGGAACATTTTCTTTTGAAATGAATAAATAGAGCCAAACATAAGAGAAGGGAAATACATTTTATTATAGATCTTCCTATACGAATATTGCAAATTTTGCTATCATCTGCTGAGAAGTGTATAAACCCTATGAAAACATTTTGTTGGCTTCATTGTTTTGTCCTATATGATGGACTATACCATGATTTGTTTTCATGGATAAGCTAATGAGCACACTAACTTTTGTTCTCTTTGTGTTTTTTTCTTTGCATATGAGTAGTCAGTCTTTTTTCTTTAAAAAATATTGAACATTTTATTATAATATTATATAGGTTTAAGGTGGGCCTCATTATAAATAAACATCTGTAAACTAACATTAAGTGCACCATTAGCAGTCCAAGTCTATCCTTCACCATATAATTATCCACTTTTATCTGATTTGCTCAACTCTTCTTCCCCTTCCCTTCTGGTAACCACTAATTTGGTCTTATGGACAAAACTTATTTTTGATTGATTAGTTCACTCATTTGTTTGGTTTACCTATTACCATATATCAATAAAATCATGTCTGTCTTCCTCAATCTGACTTATTTCACTAAGCATAATTACAGTCATGTTGCAAAGGGCAGGGTTTCATCTTTTTTATAGTTAACAAGTTCCATTATGTATATACAACACATCTTCCTAACTTACTCATAGTTTTAGCTAGTTTGCAAGGGTAGGGGGATTTGAGGAATTTTTGATCATTAGAAAAGAGAATATTTGATAATTAGCCATGCAGAGGGAAGGAAAAATAAATGCATACAATGAGTTACTTTCAATTTGGATGACTGTGTAGATTCTTTACTAGTAAGGGCGGACATAAGTAGAATGAGCTAATTCTATTAAGAAAAGATTTTAGTTTTGTTTTGACACAATACACATGGATTATCTGGTTTAATTCTAGGTGTAATATGCTTTACTACATATTCCCAGGTGGACTATAGACTAAGAAAAAACACAGAAAACCAAACATAGCTTTGAGAATCCTATTAGAGATTATGATTATTTATAGTTTTTAATATGAATATATGAAAATAGTAGAAATGCAATTATATATAAACTTCCATTACAACTATAAAATAATAAGTATACATATATATATATATATTTACAATAAGGATATAAAGCAGAACACAAATTTCGATGGGTTAAAATGATTCAAGACCATGTGAAAGGCTAAAATTATAAACTTGCTGTCCTAAAAAATAAACATGATCTATGTTTCCTGTGAAATACTTTCAGATATTCACATCCAATATAATCTCTGCAGTAAAAATTAATCCCACATATAATTCTGCAATTCCATTTTTTGCTCATTTTCAAGAACATGGAATAACTACTAGTAAAATACAGAGGAATCTATATGCCTACTAAAATTCCTTTCTCAGGCTTCAGGGTATATAACAGGTTCAATCAGCAATGCCTGTCAGATTAGATTTGGATAACATTTAGTGTGTATGATCACTGGTATTTCCTTTATCCTTTCTGCAATGAGGATTAATTGGGTTCATGACCTCAACAGAGGAAAAATGCCGATAGTGTGCCCAATGGACATCCAAGTTCCAGACATTATCTTCCTGTGGCAATAGTGCTATACTATACATATTAAAAGGACCTAATACAATGAAGACTGGACTAAAATGTATAATGAAAACATTCAATGAAATACACTGCTAAAGTCATTTAGTTATTTTGAAAACTGGCATTCCTTGTTCAGTAATACTGACAATGTTTTAAAGCATATATGAGGCAAAATACAAATTTATTTTGTATTAATTTTGTGAAAAGAAGATGGTGAAGCTCCTAAATTAAGATTTTCTTTTCTTTCAATATTTTAATTCTTTATTTTGACATTATGGAAGCAGTGCTCAGAGGCTTAGAGTGACATGAGAAAAAAAACTTAGACCTTGAATAACTGCATGAAGAGAATTTGAGTTACTTGTCTTCATGAAAAATAAGAAACCATAAAAAATTACAAAGACATTAAGAAAAAGCAGAAAGTGCAACAATGATGGCTGGACGTTAAGAAAAAGCAGAAAGTGCAAAAATGATGGCTGTAAGTGACATAATTCACATAGCAGAAAAAAGCTTACTGTTGCCATAAATTCCTTCACAAAAGAAAAGAAAATAATATACATAAAAGCAATTCAAGACAGGCTGGATGGAAAAAATAGAACTGTAGATAAGCTGTAGCTTAAATGACAAAACCAATTAAATATTTCCTTCTGTCTACACTTCTCTATCACAAAACAAGGAGAGACCATGGTTGACATTTTCAGAAAATGGCTTATCTTCAAAAACTACATCATGATGTACCTTTTAATTAACTTGGATGTTAAAACCGATAATTCATCATAATTTCAGCCATTAAACAAAAAAGGAATGTCATTTCCTGTTCTGAGAGAGTTTTCATATATGTTTTGTTGTCAGTTGAAGGAGGGGAAAGTAAATATAGATTCCTGCAGAGATGTAGTATATACCAGAAGCTTAAAGCTAGAGAAATGATCTTGGAGAGATGTGATAAATTTAGTATTATAAAAATCTCCACTTGAGAGTGACAGGAAATTGAAACAAAGTGTAAAGAAAATGTGCAGTCTTTAAAGACCCATTTATAAAAGTCACAGTATCAAGGAAACCTATTTCTAAAGACAGAATTTCAATTCATTTTGGTGCTGTGTCAGTGACAAGAGACACAGGTCAATCCTTAGTCAATGACAAAAGGCAAACAAATGGCAAATATTTATAAATATACTAAACTACTCATGGAAGGTCTTATAAATACCAAGCACTTTTAAACTCAACCCTGAATGGCATAATTGCTTATTACTTATCCTGACCTTAGAACAGAAATTCATTTCTAATCATGGGAGCAGAACCCACATGTTCTTTTCCCTGGAACAGTTGCTGGAGCCCAGTTTGCAGCTAGAATCACATGGTGGGACATGAAATAAGAGCAATTTGCTAGCAATAGCTGTCCCTTCAAAGGGTTACATTTCTTACCCTCAAAAAGACATTCCAGAAGATATGCCTGAGGCACAGCTGAGTATTTGAAAAGGTCCCATTAATTTTGGAGGATAATAATTGTATCTGTATTTTAAGGCAGCTTTCACATGCAATTCTAGTGGAAGTCCAAAATTTTTTTGTTGATCACATTTTTCTGATGACAATAATACATTTTCAAAGAAGAATTAACAATGTCATTAAAAAACCAAATTCATGAAAAATTCACTATCCAGGCACCGTCACATTTAACATGTTGGTGAAAATTCTGTTTGGCATTTGTATGTTAGAGATACACTACCATGTTAAAACAACAGAATCATGTTGTACATGCTCTTTGATGGTCTACCTTCTTTGATATAAAACTCCATTTTTTTCAAAGTGACCTGATTAATAAAATGTCAACTATGCCATAGATACAGCTTGGTTAGTCATTATATATTTTTTATTAAAAAGGTTCATAATTTTATAGCTAATATTTTTGCTACTAAGTCCCTACAAATATGTACTATTAATATTAACCAAAGTCATGTTATCTTAATTATAATTAAGACAATTTCTAGTAACAAATAAATTTAAATGATAATAAAAGCTATAACATGTTTTGTTTGTCATCAATGAACTTACACTTATTAGTTCACAAAAATTATTTAATCATCATGAGTAAAAAAAATGGAAGGAACTAAGGTAGTAAAATAAATACCTGGGATATTGGTTAAAATTTACACAGATAATATTTCTATACATGCATTTTTTTTTATTTTTAAACCATATATTCAATTCTCATTGAGCTCCACCTATGATCAATAGTAAGCAAACCAAAGGCAGAGTTTATACAAGTATTAATACAGGATATCTACATTAGGAAACTATAGAACTTTGAGAAGTGTAGTTGAAGCAATAAGATATGAAGGGTTAACATCTTTTTGACACATAAAAGATATATATGTAAAAAGAGAAAATCTAAGTCTACAAATTTATGAAACATCATACATGATGTAGAGGATGAAAATGTGTCATAAGCTTTCTGACAACAAAAGTGTTCAGTATATTCTATATTACTATGCATGGGATATGCTTCATGTATGAAATATCCCCAAGCTATTTTTGTTCTATCCACACATTCAATTAGTATAGTGGTATTTTAAGTAAAAATCAATAAATCCTTAAAAGGCAAAAACTGAAAGGAGTGTGTGCTCTCAATTTCTGGTGAGGGGACATGAAATCAAATTTGTACTAGTTCACCTGAGAAGGAACAGCAAGAACCATTACTTGGTTTTTGTATCAGGTTGACTTGTTTCTTCATGATTTTCTAGCAAGGAACAGAAACCTTCTGGAAAGAAACAGGTATTAGCTTTGGTAGTACAGCTTGATTAAGAGTTATACATTCTTAATTGACTGCTTTCATTTGTATCAATGAATAATTATCCCAATCTTCCTATTTCTCTCCATGACAATTTTTTGAGCAGTGTGATTCCTAAGTGATAGATTCAATTATTATAAGCATTTGAAAGTGATAGCAATTGATAGTATACTCCTACTAAAGTACTTTAAGAGATACAAAGGTTTTTGTCTTATATTTTTATACTAAGACCTAGAAATTTCACTTTTTGATAGTATCCTAGAGAGCTTATTTCACTCTGAATCTGCTTTATATTTTCCAAAGATGCCAGACAAGGGATTTAATATTCTCTTTTAATAGATCTAAGTAGGGGCAAAATTAATGTTAAGATGCTAAGATAAATTCAGTTTTTAAACATGAAACATATGATAGATTTCATCGAGAAAAAGTATGATTCTTTGAAGGAATATTCTTTTTTTCAGTATATGTTTCTTTCTGAGAATACTTGTAATAAAATGTGATTTCTTTTGCTTTTCTACAGAAGCAAAGACCACAACAGTTAGTGCTTCATGCATATGAAATGGCTTGGAACTTCAAGGCAGCATTTAACATAGCTTAATTTAAAATGCAAGGTCTGTTTGTCCTTGTTGACAAGAATTGGCAATTAAAGTCAATTAAGAAGATATAGAATTAAAAAAATTGATCAAACTTTATGTGCTTCATGAGTGAACTTTCTGAAGACATGTCTAGGTTTTAATATTTTTTATTCCCTCTAAAGTCATAAGCATCCTTATTGTTTTTCTTATTTATAAGGGGAAATGACAGACTCTATGGTCCCCATATTGCTGGCCTTCATTATTAATTTAATGAGTGAGGCTCTAAACTGATCAATTTTTTGTCCTTACCTAAGCATTTGGACCAAGTAAACCACAAAGCCCACAACTCTTCTGTAGCCTCTCCGCAGCATCTACCCACTTATTAACATAAACTCTAGGAGTCAACATTGTTTATTAAACCTCACCACGTGGGAAACACTGTGAGGTATTATGATGAGATACAGTGGAGTAAGACAATGCAGCCATTACACTTTCAGGGGCTTATACTCCATGTTTATGCAAAATCTCTGCACAATGCCACCCATAACACTGATTCTGCATGAACTGTTTCCTTTTTTTTTTAATCAGAGTGATGCATGCAATTTTTAAAAGTAAATGATACAGAAAGACAGAAGGAATAAATGTATCCCCCTTATTTTTACTGACTAATCCTCAAAGGCAGTCATTGTTCATCATTTATGCTTTTGATTTTTCTAAGGATTACTCTAATGTTACAGCTACTTTGCTTTTTGACTTACAAGCTATAGGTGTGATCTATTTACAGGATTCAATAAAGTTCTGGATTTTAAAAATTCCACTTCTTTTTCCTATTATTTACCATTTGTATTGTCAATTTTATTTATTCTAATCACTATCTTTTAATTTTAAAAATTGTAATTTTAAAAGAATATTAAAATTATTTATTTCAATCTACTCAGGCAACCACAATATAATAATATATAATAAATGAAGGTGCTGTTTTAACAATAGAAAACTATTTCTCACAGTTTTGAAAACTATTATTAGAAGATCAAGGTAAAGCTGCAGATTTGGTTTCTGTTGGGAGTTTGCTTCCTGGCTTGCAGAGAGCTACCCTCTCACTGTAATCTCACATAATTGGGTA